>JAGDYQ010000101.1:1844900-1866238 GCA_021962125.1 Bulinus truncatus
TCTTTAGAAAGTCCACATCTTTTTAACCCAGGTGATGTTCGATCTAAAACTGCCGTAATATGTGGGAGGTTTTTTTCCAGGGTTGTTAGTATCGAAGTATCGGTATCGGTCAATACAGTATTTCATGAAGTATTGGTATTGACAATACAATTTAAGAGTATTGTTAACAACCCTGGGTTTTTCCCCAAAATAATCTTACGTGTGCTTATTTAAGTTGGGGGGGGGCATAATTTGTGGACATACAGGAAGTGGGTTTAGGCGTTGAATGTAAATACTATTCTGTGCATCAATCACAATATTTATTTATATTATCATTACTAAAACTATAAGCGTGGGTGTCCCATTTTTGATTGTTTATTTATCTATTGTTATGTATCAGCTAATGTAAATGCTGAATACATAGGCTATTTAGTACAGTAAATATTGTATTCACCCACGCTTTCATTTTAAGTAATAATAATGTATATAATTAAACTGGGAGGAAATTACAATGTTGGTGACCAGCTAAATGCTATAGAGCCCAAATAAAACAAAACATGGTATACGCTTTGTTGTAATCTGGGTGCGCACCCACTTTAGAAGGAACTCCAGTCATAAGTATGTCCCAGCAGACGTAGGCCAAACTCTTTGAACCGGTGTAAGGAAGAATAAACAAAAAAAATTCAAATAAAAACCAATACAGAAAACAAGAAAATGTTTAAAAGTTTGACGCTAGACTCGGCTGCAGCCAGGTATTGTTGGTCACGTGATCATAAACGCAGATACTGGTGTCCCATTTATCACACACACACGCGCGCGCACACACACGCACGCACACACCTTTGGCAAGGGCCATGTGCTAGAAGCCACTTCCCAGCATATATCGCAATATAACTAATAAATATTAAACTAAAGGAGAAAGACAACATTATTCTTATTATAGAATGTTTGTTTTTAAAAGTTCGTCAAGTGTTATTATAATGAATTTAATAAAGTGGTCTTAAGTATCCAGGAAAACATTTGACTTTAGTATTAAGTTAATCTGTTCAAACCAAGTGGGTTGTCGAACTTGTCATATTCCTCCAGTCATTTGGTATAATTTAAAATAACAGCTGCTTATTATTATTTTTCTTCGCTCATTTATAATTTAATGATCGATTACATCCTATAAATGATAATATTTTTCTTAAATCTAAATAAATCACAGTAGGACATGGATTAGCAATAGGAGCAGGGGGGGGGGCGTAGCAGGCTTTTGTTGTTGTTTTATTTTGCGTGCATTGAACAAAAGCCAGTGTGATAACTGGGCCAACAACAGAACAGAACAATACGAGTCTAGTATGGCTCTCCTGCTGGGTTTAGTGTGCTTTCCACTGAAATCAGTTTTATTTCATTTTAAATCTTGTGAAATTAACTATGGTGCTGTTCTTTATCATATTTTTTTTTATTATGACAAATACTGGGAGGGGGGTGAGGCTTTCATTGAATACATAAATGCGTGGCTGCCCCTGGAATAGAAATAGAATCAGACAACACGATCTTAATATTTAAAAAAACAATCATTAATGTGGATTACAAAAGTGTCATTTTGAATGAAAGGGACTTTCCTGTCTCTTTGACGCTTTGTTTAATAACACACAAAAAAATCAAAACATATGGCTTTCAGCAAAAAAGCGTTTAACACATCACATTTGTTGATGAGTTATGGAAAACACGAAGAAATTACCGGGCCTGTTCAGCTAGTAATATAATAATAGCGGTCTGGGTTCTGCCTTAAATCGAAATCGGAAAAAAATAATTCAAAATGGCGTCTTGCCCGCGTCCCGATTCGATACATTTTTTTTTAATCTACAGTTTTGAATAGTTTTTGCCGTTTTTAAACATGAAACCTTAAGGCCAAATGAGAAATAATTCCATTTAAATATTTAATTTTTTTTTATGTTTGTACAACATATTGTATCTTTAAATTGCAATAAAACCATGAAAAATCGGATATGTCCGAAACCAAAAATAACCTAGCCTACTGATCAAACCTAATGGAATATAACTCTATGCAAAGGCTTTGCAGGGTGCAGCTAGTTTGAAATAAACGACATCATTTTATCAAATACCTAGATTATAGAAAAACACAGAATATAAATTATACAGAAATTACTTTAATAGTCACTAAAATAAGCTATCATATTTTTCTTTTAAATAGTTTAGCACCTAAATATTAAAACTCACACAAATACACAATTATGGCGAATTTAGAAAAATCCATTTTTAAATTGACGATGCTCATTCTGTACAATAAATATTAGGATTGTTGGAAAACTCTAAACATTTCATCGATTCTTCTTTGAATTGTTTTATTGTCCAAATAATGTTCCTAAAATTGTTTCTGTGTTCTCTCACCCCTCTTAAATTTATTTACCCACACCCGTTTCGGATTGAGGTTCCAGAATTGTTTCAGCGCCAACAAAGGGGGTGATATCGCCCACTTTGGGAATCACTGTTTTAGATGGAGCAAATGTAGCAGTTTTGACATTTACATTGTGCATTACACTAAAGGCGTGGAAGTCTTCGCGATGTCACCAACTCTTTATGGACGCATCTCAAGTTGTGTAAACACTGAACACTAAAATGTTCGCCCATAATTGGATTCTTGATTAGTAAAGATAATACGCAGGTTTGTATAGACAGTGTTTGTATAGACAGTGTTTTGTATAGACGGTGTTTATATAGACAGTGTTTATATAGACGGTGTTTACATAGACAGTGTTTATATAGACAGTGTTTGTATAGACAGTGTTTGTATAGACGGTGTTTGTATAGACAGTGTTTGTATAGACAGTGTTTGTATAGACAGTGTTTGTATAGGCAGTGTTTGTATAGACAGTGTTTGAAACCAGTTTGAACATGATGTCGTGGGGTTATTTTTATTTCAGCGGGTACTGGTCTGTGCGGGTGGGGACTGAATGAATAGAATAGGATCAAACAGCCTCTGTCTAGTAAAGACCAGGTATGAGCAAACGTTGGACCACATTGGATGTGCTGGCAGGATCAAACAGCCTCTGTCTAGTATAGACCAGGTATGAGGAAACTTTGGACCACATTGGATGTGCTGGCAGGATCAAACAGCCTCTGTCTAGTATAGTTTCCTGAAATATCTTAAATATTTCACTATAAAATGGCATAGGCCTACGTTTTATTTTAACGGTTATAAACCGTTATATTACCGCACCTGAACATACAACTGGTCCCCTATGAGAATGTACAAATACGAAACTAGTTTGAACTCCTTTAGCTCTGGAACTTCACACTCAATGCCAGACCAGATCACTGGCTAGTACATGGATTTGTTGTTTTTTTTAAATAGTTATTTTTAGAAGCCGGAAGTATACCGTGATCTGACTGTAATGAAAATCCCAAGTTTCTTGTCAGGAAGTTTAGCTCTCTCTCTCTCTCTCTCTCTCTCTCTCTCTCTCTCTCTCTCTCTATACAGCATCAACGGCAAGCTTCCTACTGAAGTCAATTAGTTTGAAGTGGGAATCAATACTGATCGAAGAGATACTCCTTCCATACACCGTGACTCAACTATTGTGTCGGAGATGGTTGACTAAATTATTTATTTATTTATTTGTAATCACTTTTGTTAGGACACTTAAAGTATGACTTCAACAATCGTTTACATTATTAGTTACTAAATTTGCGTTAGACTGACGTTAACTTTACAAGTGAGATACCGTCAATTTAACACAGACATATGGTTACATTACCATCATTTTACTATATGCATACGTTAAGTTTACTACAGACATAGGTCACTTTACCACAGACTAATGATAACTTTCCACACTCTAAGGTCACTGAATCACAGACATACGGTTACTAATTAATAGACATGTGTCATTTTACTACAGATTTAGGCCACTTTACAAGAGGCGTAGGTCACAACTCCAGTCATAGGTCCTTTAACCATAAGCATAAGTCACTGTGCCATAGACACATGGTGATTTTAAGATAGACATACGGTTATTTTACTATAGACATGGGTCACTGTACCACAGACACGGGTAACTGCAGTACAAACATCTGTCACTGTTCCATAGACCTGGTCACTGTACCACAGACACAGGTCACTGTATTACAAACATAGGTCACAGTTCCATAGACAACGGTAACTTGACATGGTGCAATCTCCAATGGTGTAAAGTCCAATGGTACCGAATAAACTAGAGGCCTTAAGCTAAGAAAGTTCAATCAAACCTTTAACTTTATACGTATGCCATCCATGAATTGTAATTTAGTATTAAAACATTTACATTTTGTTAAGGTGAAATGTGTTGTGTACGTATGTGTGTGTGCGTGAGTGAGAGAGAGAGAGGGGGGGAGAGAGGGGTGGGGAGGGAGTGAGTGAGAGGAAGAGAGAGAGAGAGAGAGATGGTTTGTGTCTGAAATTTTTCGGTGAAAGTGCGAAGGAGGAATTGGTCAAAGCACCAGTAGGGCGTTGTATTATTATTATCAATTGATTGAATCGGATAGTTTAGAACGATGTGATCGATAACTGACCAATTGATTGGGTGTGTTCTTCCTGAGACTTACATAAATTTTGATAAGCTCTGAGAAGTAGCCTACATTACTGCAGCACACTCTTCTCAACCATACATAGACAATAATTCTATTCATCATGTCTAATATTGATTACTGGCCTGATGAATGTATAAACATCAACACAGTATTCATAGAAAATAGCAATTGGTATCATTTCATTTCTATAGGGCAACCGATATTTTCTATGAAAGTTCAACTGTGAATTTTTTTTCTTATCTTGATATCTGTGTTTACCACGTGCTTTAGGGGGAACGGGGTGAGAGGGGGGGGGGATGCAGCCAAAAAAAATCGTTTTGACCCGTATAAATGAAAGCCAGACCGTTTTCGTCAGCGACTTCCTGTTGAGAACAAGGATCAATTTTGTTATGCAGAAAAACAAAATTTTACATTTGGTTTTTTTTCTTTAATCCAAATACTCTATATTTAGTTTTTATTCATTTCTTCGCAATACTTATGTAAGTTGTTACACCCACTTAATGAATCAGATACATGGTTGTTCTTATGAACAGGATAAATAGGCGACCGACTAGGGCAAAAGGTGGGCAAATTGCAGCCCGAGGGCCAAGCAAGACACGTTTTGTTGTTTTGTAAGGCCCGCGCTCTTCATCCCTTCTACTAGCTTTAGCCACTTCAGCTCATTACGTTTCATAAATACTATCCATCCGTACATGGATCAGCAACGAAAGAAATTGTTACCTAGAGCATTGATCCGCAACCTTTTTTTTTATCTCGCGGCACACTTGAACTGTTAGAAAAAGTCGGCGCCACACTTGAGAAAAATGATTAGTTTATATACAAAAACATTCTGAACTTTTAAGGTATTTTAAATTTTAGTACGATGTTTTATGGAGCACACTCAATATATTTTTACTCATCATTCGCAATATTCATTCAAGATATAATTCTGCATCAAAAACTTCAAAAAGAGATAACTTTTCATTTATATTAAGTCATAATTCTGTAGTAAAATAAATGTCTTTGTCAACCCAATCCAATACTTACTGATAAACAGTAGGTAACATCGATTCCCTAGATAAACAGGAGTTAATATCGATTCCCTAGATAAACAGTAGTTAATATCGGTTCCCTAGATAAACAGTAGTTAATATCGGTTCCCTAGATAAACAGTAGTTAATATCGGTTCCCTAGATAAACAGTAGTCAACATCGATTCCCTAGATAAACAGTAGTTAACATCGATTCCCTAGATAAACAGTAGTCAACATCGATTGCCTAGATAAACAGTAGTTAATATCGGTTCCCTTAATAAACAGTAGCTTATATCGATTCCCTAGATAAACAGTAGTTAATATCGGTTCCCTTAATAAACAGTAGTTAATATCGGTTCCCTTAATAAACAGTAGGTTATATCGATTCCCTAGATAAACAGTAGTTAATATCGGTTCCCTTAATAAACAGTAGCTAATATCGGTTCCCTAGATAAACAGTAGTTAATATCGGTTCTCTAGATAAACAGTAGTTAATATCGATTCCCTAGATAAACAGGAGTTAATATCGGTTCTCTAGATAAACAGTAGTTAATATCGGTTCCCTTGATAAACAGTTAATATCGATTCCCTAGATAAACAGTATTAATATCGATTCCCTAGATAAACAATAGTTAATATCGATTCCCTTGATAAACAGTAGTTAATATCGGTTCCCTTGATAAACAGTTAATATCGATTCCCTAGATAAACAGTTGTTAATAACGGTCCATTGATAAACAGTAGTTAATATCGGTTCTCTAGATAAACAGTCGTTAATATCGATTCCCTAGATAAACTGGAGTTAATATCGATGCCCTAGATAAACAGGGGTCAAAATCGGTTCTCTAGATAGACAGTAGTTAATATCGATTCCCTAGATAAACAGTAGTTAACATCGATTCCCTAGATAAACAGTAGTCAACATCGATTCCCTAGATAAACAGTAGTTAATATCGGTTCCCTTAATAAACAGTAGCTAATATCGGTTCTCTAGATAGATAGTAGTTAATATCGGTTCCCTAAATAAACAGTAGTTAATATCGGTTCCCTAGATAAACAGTAGTTAATATCGGTTCCCTAAATAAACAGTAGTTAATATCGGTTCCCTAGATAAACAGTAGTTAATATCGGTTCCCTAGATAAACAGTAGTTAATATCGGTTCCCTAGATAAACAGTAGTTAATATCGGTTCCCTAGATAAACAGTAGTCAACATCGATTCCCTAGATAAACAGTAGTTAACATCGATTCCCTAGATAAACAGTAGTCAACATCGATTGCCTAGATAAACAGTAGTTAATATCGGTTCCCTTAATAAACAGTAGCTTATATCGATTCCCTAGATAAACAGTAGTTAATATCGGTTCCCTTAATAAACAGTAGTTAATATCGGTTCCCTTAATAAACAGTAGGTTATATCGATTCCCTAGATAAACAGTAGTTAATATCGGTTCCCTTAATAAACAGTAGCTAATATCGGTTCCCTAGATAAACAGTAGTTAATATCGGTTCTCTAGATAAACAGTAGTTAATATCGATTCCCTAGATAAACAGGAGTTAATATCGGTTCTCTAGATAAACAGTAGTTAATATCGGTTCCCTTGATAAACAGTTAATATCGATTCCCTAGATAAACAGTATTAATATCGATTCCCTAGATAAACAATAGTTAATATCGATTCCCTTGATAAACAGTAGTTAATATCGGTTCCCTTGATAAACAGTTAATATCGATTCCCTAGATAAACAGTTGTTAATAACGGTCCATTGATAAACAGTAGTTAATATCGGTTCTCTAGATAAACAGTCGTTAATATCGATTCCCTAGATAAACTGGAGTTAATATCGATGCCCTAGATAAACAGGGGTCAAAATCGGTTCTCTAGATAGACAGTAGTTAATATCGATTCCCTAGATAAACAGTAGTTAACATCGATTCCCTAGATAAACAGTAGTCAACATCGATTCCCTAGATAAACAGTAGTTAATATCGGTTCCCTTAATAAACAGTAGCTAATATCGGTTCTCTAGATAGATAGTAGTTAATATCGATTCCCTTGATAAACAGTAGTTAATATCGGTTCCCTAAATAAACAGTAGTTAATATCGGTTCCCTAGATAAACAGTAGTTAATATCGGTTCCCTAAATAAACAGTAGTTAATATCGGTTCCCTAGATAAACAGTAGTTAATATCGGTTCCCTAGATAAACAGTAGTTAATATCGGTTCCCTAGATAAACAGAAGTTAATATCGGTTCAATAGATAAACAGTAGTTAATATCGGTTCCCCTAATAAACAGTAGTTAATATCGGTTCCCTTAATAAACAGTAGTTAATATCGGTTCCCCTAATAAACAGTAGCTAATATCGGTTCCCTAGATAAACAGTAGTTAATATCGGTTCCCTTGATAAACAGAAGTTAATATCGGTTCCCTTAATAAACAGTAGCTAATATCGGTTCCCTAGATAAACAGTAGTTAATATCGGTTCCCTTGATAAACAGAAGTTAATATCGGTTCAATAGATAAACAGTAGTTAATATCGGTTCCCTTAATAAACAGTAGTTAATATCGGTTCCCTTGATAAACAGAAGTTAATATCGGTTCCCTTAATAAACAGTAGCTAATATCGGTTCCCTAGATAAACAGTAGTTAATATCGGTTCCCTTGATAAACAGAAGTTAATATCGGTTCAATAGATAAACAGTAGTTAATATCGGTTCCCTTAATAAACAGTAGTTAATATCGGTTCCCTTAATAAACAGTAGCTAATATCGGTTCCCTAGATAAACAGTAGTTAATATCGGTTCCCTTGATAAACAGTAGTTAATATCGGTTTCCTTGTGAGCCTGCCTTTTTTTTTATTTATTTTGAATCTGTTTAACTGATCACATCATATAAATTGTACACTTTGCTGTTATAATTTGATAAAACCTTACGGGACTTATTTCTGTTGTGTTATGTAAATATTCCTACCAGTAGTATTGCTTCGAGAAAGTTACCTTAAAATAGTATATAGCAGGACAAGACTGGTTTCCTAAGCCAATTTCTTCACGAAGAAAATTAACATTAGCAAAAAAAAAAACCTCTAAATTTTATGTTTTTTTTACTATTTAGATGCATTTGTTCATTTTTTTTCATTTGTCACAACTTTCATCACTATGACTTCACCACATATGAAGTTAACTAATTCCTGGATTTTGACCTTTTCACACACGCAATTAAAACCTTTAATTTCCGCCTATCAGTTCAAAGTACAAAAGCTAACACAACGTCACTATGCATTTCGTCAATACTTTTTTTTCCATTAATCCACAGACAACGGAGTGAGATGAGTTTCTTTTGTTATGGAGCACTGGCCTAGAGCCCTCTCCCCCCAACCCCCCAAGAGATTACCGCAAGTCTCTACTTAGGGCCTGCCACCAGTGATCTAAGACCGGCTCTGACCACACAGTTGTCGGCCTCTAGTTGGTGTTTTATTTACCTGTGCAAGACCTTTATGTTTTCACAAAATATCGTAAAGATTAGATTTGTAATAACTGCATTGGATATACTCAAAACTAGATGTTTAAAAGGGGGACCACTTAATATTTTCCGATATTTCTACATAACGTTGAGATGTGTTGTTGTCGGATTGTCTACCCTTGACCGAAATGCAGCTTGAAATTAATTTTCAATATGGCAAAAAAGTGCAATAAATATAATTATGATAATATCTAAAGTCCAACTAAAATAATGCTTTGAAATTTCTATAACCTTTTCTCCCCCCCCCCAATCCAAGTAATGACATTTTTTTTTAAGTAGCAGTAAAACATTCATAAATTTGAGATAAAAAAATAAAATAAAATAACCATGGCAACTAAGAGTACATAATAAAACAATACAATCATGCCATTTTTTTTTTTCAACTGCTGATTTTTTTTTTAAGATATTTTTATTTTTACAAAAAGAAGAGAAGAAATTTTGATTTCAAACAAGAATTAGTGACGTCACTTTCTGTCATATTTGTTTCATTTTAATAGACTTTTCCTTGAAGTTCTTTAAAAATAAAACAAATATTCGCTGATATAAATTCTGAGGAGTTACTCCAAGGAGAGATGGGGATTGTTTGGTGATTGTAGCCCTGGGTTGGGCGGGGAATGTTGGTGTCTGATTCAACTATTGGTCTATTTTACGGTTGTATTTATTTTAGTACTTGTTTCTTACTGTCAATAACATTTTTGTTCATCCATATATAAGTGGTATTGGTTAAAGTGCAGGGATGATAATCAAGAGGTCCGGAGTAGATCTCCAGCTCTGACGTGAAATTTGTTTTTGGCCGGACAGACAGACTCATCTTCCAGCGAGTAATTGGCTAGAGTCTGGTGGGTCCAACAAATAGCTGTCACTATTTTAATATTTACTTTTGAGTGGGGTTCGTTGTAGTCATATTGAGTGAAATAGAAGAGATTATTCCCGGTCTATGTAAACTGATGTTGTGTCTTGGAGATGATTTTCATGTCTGTGTAAACTGATGTTGTGTCTTGGCGATGATTCCCTGTCTATGTAAACTGATGTTGTGTCGCGTAGAAGATTCTCTGTCTATGTAAACTGGCGTGCTGTGTCGTGAAATTTTAACGTGTGGACACACTAAAAAAAAAAGACATATACAATTAACACTTGCCTGATTAGCGAACATCCCAGCAGTAGTAAACCGATAGAAACACAAAATCTCTAGTCAGGGATGTTTTGAGATTCACTAGTTGAAAGGATCAGCTTTAAGTTGGGTTTTTTTTTAGTAGAATTATATATTATTTCTTCATATCTGTCCAACAACAGACATATCACTTCCTAGTTGTTCACTCTCTTGAGCCACCCCCCCACTCACCCCACCCCCACCCCCACCTCACCCATCTAGTCTGATATGTCCGTACACGTAGGGCTGCATTACTAGACAGAAAGTTTAATTTCATTGACATAAAAATAAAAAGATCGATAACATACAATTGTATTTTCATCAGAAATGCTCGTCATCTTACTTCAACGGTTCTTACACTGGTGTCCTCGGGGTTCAATGCTGACCTCCAAAAGACTTTAAGGGTAGGGGGGGCACGATGAGATGTCACTCATTTTAACTTATAGGCCACTTCCGGTTTTTACCAGGTGCATTTTTTAAGTATAGAGTCCCCCCTCCCTTTACACACACATACACACACACACACGCGCGCGCGCACACTCGTGGAATGAATTAGAATTTTTTTTAAAAAAGGAGAACCGCTATACTCGACTATACTGATGAGTGCTAAACGAATGCTTCGTATTCCCCTGGCTCAAGTTTTATGGATAGACTAGCTCCATTTACGTTAAAATACGTATCGATGCATTTAATGATATGTATATCAAGTGAATGTTTCACACTGGTATAATTTGAACCAGTTATTACTAGACACTTTTATTTTTCTCGCCAGATGGCCTCATCTCAGATGACCTCATCCCAATATATGAATTGTAAAGGGAAAAAAAATGATTATTGATGGCAATGGCTGGGTTGAAGTGACACGGTCAGTATGTTCAAATATATGAAAAAATATAATACCATATTACATCATATATATATATATATATATATGTACATGTATGTACTAGTATATGCATACCTCTTCCCTCACACACAACATACATACACACACATACATATATGTATATATATATATATATATATATATATATATATATATATATATGCTTGTCAGATTTTCCAAATGCCATGACACAGAGGTTGGTGAAGAAGTGTGAAAAGTAGGGATGATTTCAGATGCAAAAAATTAGTACGAAACGAACAAGAGGTCAACAAAAATGAAATATCTCTCCTAATGTGAATTGTTTCCCCTGATGGCTGGAGAAAAATCAAGCAGTAGTTGCAAATGTATCGAATGTATCTTATTGGTTTCGAAATGTTGCGCTTTTAGCAACATCTTCAATGCTTGTGTCAAAAAGAAATTTTTTTTACGCAATTTCTCTCGAATTATTCACTGCACTGGCCACTGCGGCAAAATAAGAAAAGGCAAAAGCAAATCTGGCAAGTACATTGTTGATGTCGAGGTAAAGACAGGCCAGATAATAAGTGAAAAGTACGGGCCAATATAGACGCAAACATTAGTGTGTCAAACATCATGTAGCTGTCTGCTGCTTTAAGTGGGTTTGGCCAGTGACGTCGAAACAGATCACAAGAGGCGGTGGAAGGACATGGGGCACCAAAATTCCACACAAGAGGGCCCCCTGTTAGCGACATGTCCTAGATATAACTTGAAATAATATTGAACGCAGTGCTCTTCATTGTGGAGAACAGTAATAGGCAAACCGGTCTACCACACTGCGTTCTGTAATTAAATGTAGAGCAAAGTGGCCCACGAACGCTTTTACATCGTAAAATGACCACGTCTTTCATTTTTGCAATCAACTGTGACCTTTGTATCATGCTTTGAACTATGCATTCAACTTTGAAACAATCGTGTGTATGTGTGTGAGAGTGCGTGCGTGTGTTTGTGCGTGTGTGCGTGCGTGTGTGCGTGTGTGTGTGGCTTTACCAGTTGCCTCCTTTGCGTTCAGAAAGTTAGATTATTATGAATGTGATAAAAACTTGGAACGGCAAAACTATGTTTCCACGTTAAAGACATTATTGAATGGTAAAGAAAAAAACACCAAACACTTATGTCTACATATTTTACTGGAGCTCCTTTGGTTTGTGTGTTTCAATTAAAAGCATTCATTTAAAAAATAAACGTACATTTTTCACTGAAAAAAAAAATACATAAAAATAAAATAGTTAAAATATTTTTTTTTAAAGGAACAAGATAATCAAAGAAAGAGTATCTTGTACTGTTGTTATTTTTCTTAAGTTCTTTTCTTTCATGTGTATTCAGATTGCAAACAAATATATATATATATATATATATATATATATATATATATATATATATATATATATATATATATATATATAAAGTAATGAAAAATAATACAGATGAAAAAAAAATGTAGATTATTTCCAGTAGTGGAACAAGGTACAACCGTACTTTGTATTTGTAAAGTTCACTCATTGACGTTATAATAAATATGTGAGTGTGGAGGTGGGTGGGTGGGTGGGTGGAGGGTAGATACCTGGTTTTATTTAAGCACCGCACAAATCATTCAGAATGAACACAAAACTGATAGACACAGAACACCTGACCAATTGATCGAACGGGGCACTTACTCCCATTCCGTCTCTCATTCTGGCACTCGCACGTGCGCACACTCCCCTATCACTCACACACACACACACACACACACACACACACACACAAGTTCAGCACCGGATGGCCCCGCGGTATCAGTTCTGCGGGGGGGGGGGGGACTGGAGGAATTGGGGGGGGGGAGAAATTGATATGTTTGTATTAACCCTTCCACACCTACTCACTGTACGGACAGTGTTTTATCAAAGTACATTGTTTCAATCATTAATTAGCCAATGAAAAAAAAAAATAAGAATATGGTTTCAGATTTAAACCAGGACATTCAGCCATTTTTTTTTCTTCTTCTTTAACAGTAAAGAATTTTTCTTTTTCTTTTGTGTCGTTTGTTAAGCCTATGCATTGCTTCCCATGAAATAAATGGCTGCACTTTGTGTGTAAAGTCCTTTCATGGGAACCACGTTGTCAATAATAAAATAACAAGAGAAACATATCGCATATGTTTTTTTTTTTTTTTAAATAATGACCTTTGTTGTTGTTGTTGTTGTTTTTACCATTCCAATCAACACTTGTTTACCTTGACACTGTAAAAGGTTTGATGTTAATTTTTTTTTTTTATCTTTACTGTAAAATTAAAAAAGAATGTCAATTCAAATTTATATTTTTTGTTTGATATAAATTAAAAAAATAAACAAAAAAAAAACATTAGAGCGGCAATAATAAAGAGATGGGTGATATATTTCTTGTTATTTATTTTTTAATGAACTATTTTTCTTGACAAGATTTTTGTGTACAAGCGTAAATCTTCTTTATCTAGACAATTTTCTTGCTTCACACGATTAATCCTAATGGTTTCTTGTACGAGACAAGCTATTAGAATGACGTCATCATTTCTTTATTCTGCCAATGGTTTCATTATTTCCTAGAGATTAGTTTCTACGTTGTTGGTTTTTTTTTTATTATCGCTCCAGAAACCAGACCATTGAAAGAAATTCAGCTTATTACAGCGGAAAGACGTATACATTGACCTCAATTTGTGGTAGGTGAAATTGGTGAAATTGTTATGTGGTTTTTGAGACTAGGTGGTGAGTGTTAATGTTGTTTTTGAGACTGTGTTATGAATGTTGATGTTGTTTTTGAGACTGTGTGATGAGTGTTGATGTTGTTTTTGAGACTGTGTGATGAGTGTTGATGTTGTTTTTGAGACTGTGTGGTGAGTGTTGATGTTGTTTTTGAGACTGTGTGGTGAGGGTTGATGTTGTTTTTGACACTGTGTGGTGAGTGTTGATGTTGTTTTTGAGACTGTGTGATGAGTGTTGATGTTGTTTTTGAGACTGTGTGGTGAGTGTTGATGTTGTTTTTGAGACTAGGTGGTGAGTGTTGATGTTGTTTTTGAGACTGTGTGGTGAGTGTTGATGTTGTTTTTGAGACTGTGTGGTGAGTGTTGATGTTGTTTTTGAGACTGTGTGGTGAGTGTTGATGTTGTTTTTGAGACTGTGTGGTGAGTGTTGATGTTATGTTGATTTTGATACCTGTAGTAACTGAAGATGTTATGATTTATGAATAATTATGATGCTCTTTTAAACTGGTGGATGAAAATACTTATTATGTTCTGGAAACTATGTAATGGTTGAATATAATTTAGACTTATTTTGAACCTACATAGTGTTAAAAGATGTAAGGCTATGGTGTTCTTGAAACTATGTTGTCATGAAGATGTTATGGTGTTTTTAAAACTGTGTGATAGTTGAATTAAAAATTTGATTGAAACTTCGTGGTGTTGTGATAAACTGGATGGTGAATGAAGATGTTATGATTTAATTAAAACTAAGATGAAGATTTTCTAGAAACTCCGAGATAAGAGACAAGCTATGAAATATTTTAAAAATAAACTATACTAACGATATTAACTATACTGCCTATACTAATTATACTGATTATACTAACTATACTGCCTATACTAATTATACTGATTATACTAACTATACTGCATATACTAACTATGCTGATTATACTAACTATACTGCATATACTAACTATACTGATTATACTAACTATACTGCCTATACTAATTATACTGATTATACTAACTATACTGCCTATAATAATTATACTGATTATACTAACTATACTGCCTATACTAATTATACTGATTATACTAACTATACTGCCTATACTAATTATACTGATTATACTAACTATACTGGCGATAACCGACAGGCAACGATATCCAAGTTTCGGCTCTGTTTCTTGAAGATCGGACCATTAAACCTTGGTATCATCAATTTCCCCTTTTCGTTTATAAGCATGAATAACTTAGGCACTGCGTGTTTTGAAATTGGCATTAAGGGGAAGGTGAAAGGTGTGGGGGGGGGGGGGGAGAGAGAGAGAGAGAGAGACGGTAATAAACAACAGCAATTACTGAAATGAAAAAATCCTCACTATTATGAACAAATTTGTAGGAAATAGGAAGCAAAACAAAATAATTGCATTCCTTGCACTGTCATATCAATTGCTATGAATGTGACAGGTTTTTGGGCGACCATTATGTTGCAAACACAGAAAGGAAACAAGGTCATGGATATAAAGTACTCAACAATACTTAAGATGATGGAGAAGATAGTGGCGTACCTGGGGGGGCGGTGGGTGCGGTCCGCACCGGGCGGCACTTTTTATTACTTTTTAGGGGGGGGGGGCGGCAAAAATGTATAGATTAAACTGAAATACCTAAATGAGAGGGCGGCAAAATCGTCTTCCGTCCTGGGCGGCCGATACCCACGCTACGCTGCTGGCCACACTGTTCTGAGAATTTAATAAGCCACTGTTCAGACTAGGTTATACAACATTATTTAACTATGTTCTAATTATGAAATTAACTCTGGTCTGGTTATGTAATATAATCTTGTCCTGATTGTATAATAAAAAACCCTGCTTTGATTATGAAATTAATCATGATCTGATTAGGTAATATAACTGTTTTAATTAGGTAATTGAACATGTTTGATAATTATGAAATATAGCATTTTCTCATAATATAGTATCACCCTATTCTGATATAAGTAATTTAGCCTGTTGTGATTATGAAATATAACCTTTTCTGATAACACAATATACCCATGCCATGATTTTACAATATTATCCTACTGTGATTTTTCTGATTGTGAAATAAGACCCTGTTCTGATTGTGAAATTTAACTCTGCTCTGTTTATCGAAATATCACCCTGTTGTAATTAATGTATAATTTAATCCGCTTAGCCCTAAATGCAATTCGGAAAGTTTATACGTCATGGTATCTCAATATCTCTCCTATCTATCATCAATCAATCAAATCAATCAAATCAATTCAATGACATCAATCAATCAATCAATCTATCTGTCTATCTATCTATCTATCTACCTATCAATACACAATTTATTTAACCTGAAGTATAAAGAGTAAACTATGACTATTCCAGTGCAGGCCCGTAGCCAGGAATATTTGATTGGGGGGGGGGGCCGAAGACATTTTCGGGGGGGGGGGCGAAGAAAATTTTTTCGGGGGGGGGGGGGTGCCGAAGAAATGATCGGGTCGGATCTAGACAACTTTGGCGGGGGGGGGCGAAATATTGACCCCCGGGGGGGGGGGGCAAACTGTTTTCATTGTTGAAAATTGGTCTTAGAACAAAAAATATTTCGATAATTTAATGATGTATTACCTAAACTTGCGATAACGGGGGGGGCATGGGCCCCCCGGCCCCTCCCCCTAAATCCACCCCTGGTGGGGTAAAAGAAATGTTCGGGGGGGAGCGAAAATGTAGGCGCGAAGCGCCGAAAGCTTGCGAACGGAAAGGAGGGGTTTGGGGAGGGGATCTCAGTGAGTCCCCTCCCCAAGAAATTTTTTGCAGTTCCATATCTGGAATGGTGCATTTTAGTACAGATTGTTTAGCTATTAATTAGAAATATAAAATTTTAACTACGTTTCAATAATGCATGGCATGTTGCAGTTTTGTTAAAAAATAATTTAAATAGTAAAGAGTTTTAATGATAAAAATGTATTGAGGCTGAGCAATTTCTGATTCCTGTTATAAATATATTGACCATTTGTTCTGCTACACAATTGTTACATAATAGATACCTGATTTATATTATTATACTGTTTGTTTAACGTACAACCCGGGAAGAACGACAAAGATGCATGAATAAAGCTTAGCTATGTGTGTGATATTTCTTATAAAATATTGAAAACAAAGAACAGATCTATCAACAAAAACAGTCGCCATTATTCAATTTAAAATAAAATTAATTCTGCTAAAAGGTAAATTTGCAAATTAAATAACATCACTCAGAAATCACGGAGTTTGTACTTTATTATTTTATTATACATATGTATAAAAATGAAGTCAGAAGCCAATGTTATTTTATATTAACTTATTTAAGTTGCTAGTTGTCCTCAGAAGATATCAATATATAAAACTATTACAAGGTTGCGAACAGAAATTTCGGGCCCCTGGGCTGATATTAATATTTTAAAAAGTTGATTGGCCAGTTCAGTCCGGGTCCCTAAAACTCGCCGGGCCCCTGGGCATTGGTCCCCTGCCCCCCCCCCACTCGTCGGCACTTGTTGCGAACTTATATTATTATACGTTTCAAATTTGCAAACTTCGTGGTTTAGCCAGCCCCGTAGCCAAGGGGGGCACTGGGGGGCGTGCCCCCTCCCCCGCTATGTGTGGAGTGCCACCCCCCCCCCCACTTAAAAAAGAAGAAAAAGAGAAAAAATAAAGTAAAGGTGCCCCCTTGCTGGGTATTGGTGCCTCCCTGCTTACTTTGACCTGGCTATGGGCCTGGGTTTAGCACTGAATTTACCTAAAAATGCTTCAGCATTCAGATTGTCTGTTAAATCTTTTTTCAAATGCAAGCAGGAAAAGATTGCTTAGACGCTTTTGTAACATTTATCTGCGATATGGGGTGAGCATTCGTGTGAGGGTTGAGAAACTGCTCTCACACACGGCTGTTGAAGCACCAAATGCCAATGCTGCCCAAAATACCCAGAAGTGAACTTCAATAAGATTCAATCTTTTATGCCCAAAAATTAGATAAGCTATATGTAAGTATATATAAATAGCCTGAATGATTGCCAAAATATAAACTTTTAAGTTTTTATTATTATTGATTCATTGAACAAAATGATTGATGTTTTATAGTCGTTATTATTAAAATTTTGTCAAAAAACTCAAATCATGCACGGGGGGGCTCAGGTCAAGCACGGTGGGGCTCAGCCCCCCCTAGCCCCCCTCTGGCTACGGGCCTGTTCCAGTGTGATTATTCCCCCCTAGGCTCCACCAGTGCGAAGACCGGCTCCATATTTACTACGTATTTTTTTTTTTAAAAGAACACTTCTGTCAAGGTGAGTATAATAGATTGTACTCTCAAAACCATCAGTTTATCGAATGACAAAATAATAAAAAAAAAACTTAATCTGAGTGGTAGTGATTACATAATAAAAACAAGCAATTAAGCCTGTTCCATTCTGGACACAGGACGTGTTAGCGCATTTTCATGTTATGTATCAGTACGTATGCTATCTTTCAGTAAATATTTGTAAATTTTGGAAATGTTTATAAATTCAATTGTGTAATGCATATATTTGTAAAAAAAAAAAATTATAAAGACGTTTCTTTATATTTGAAAAAAAATTATTGTCTCTTAAATCTAACTACAAGTGGTTTGTGGTTACTGAAATAGGACTCATAATTGAAAACATTCGAAATTATAGTCATTTAATCGTCCGAAAACTCCGCCAATTGTTGCATAGCTCTGATACTTTCAATTAAACTCAGAACACAAGCTTACTATTTCATTTGATGAGTTTCTTAATAAATCTTGGTGAAACTACGTGCTGCAGTATTTCGCACCAAATGAACGGGTTATTGAACGTACAAGGTGTATATATAATATATAAGCCCCTTAGGAGCCCTGAAGCCCGGCCCTCAGAGGTCCTATCGCGAAATGAACTTTTGTTGTACACAAGGAAGGCCAAGACCTACAAAATGATATATACATCATGGGTCTAGGACTTATAGTTGCTGAGATATAGCGCTCCTTTATTAATATAGCTTATATAGTAAAAAACGGTACTAAGGCCCCTTTTACGGCCCTCAGAGGTCAGATCGCGAAATGAAAAAAAGTCATTTCTTGGCAGACCAAGACCTACAAAATGATATATACATCATGGGACTTATGGTTGTTGAGATCTAGGGTGATGACGGACGGACAGACAAAACGGGGACAAAAAACTATTTATAGACGTGTTCAACTTTAAAACAAACTCAGCTAAAGTTTATCGCACAACATAATGACTTTTTTTTTTTAAAGCTTGTTGTCTTTGTACAACAATAGTAACTCTATTGATGTTGTTTTCAATGCACGTGTCCTGAGGAAACCAAACAGGAAATATATATCAGAGAGCCTTTGTTTGGAAGGTGAAGTGGGTCTTCTAATACAACCACCACGACCATTATTTAGACTAGAACGATATGAACAAACTTTTTTTTTCGGTTACTAAATTTGGCAGAAGGATCGGACTAAAGAGCAGACGCGTGAGTTGCGGGGGAGAGGGCGTTCACTAATTACGCAAACCTTATTGAAAGGGTGGCACACTCTGGTTAAAAATAAAGACCGTGGCGCGAAGGAGAGGTGTTACAAGTGAAATAAAAAAAAAGGCAATAATTAGTAAGTGAATGCCTCTGTGGTGGTTTGGAAAGAAAATAGAGACTTTTTATGCGATTTTTTTTTTATGGACCATTTTTGCGGAACATACCCTAGCCTAAAAAAAAAAGACCTTACTGCATAAATAAATTGCGACTGGATAACAAACGGTGAGATAAATATAGAACTGTTGTCCCATAGCGTTAATTTAGGGAAAAAACTGGCACATATCATAGACACACAGAGATTTTTTTTTTTAGTCAAGGCAACAGAACGCAAACACAGTTAACTTACACGTAAATTTTCTTGAACTCAGTCGAACTCGGGAGTAAAATTTACAAAAGGGTTGAAGTCGAAAGTTAGGAGAAATGTGTAGCCCTGGGAGTCAGGGGAGGACATTGTGCTAACCACACAATCCCTTTATATATCGTGGTTACAGAAACAGATGAATTCTACACTTCATCTGCCCCGATGGCCCTTTAGGGCTAAGGGAACTTTACTATACTTAGTAGTGTCAGGGGAAGCAAATCTTGCAATTATTTTACAACAGTTGTTATAGCCCTTGTTCCATCAGGATGTGATTTAATTAATTTCAGAGACAGGTCAGTTCTATAAACCACTAAAACGTTGAAAAAGAAAATATATTGCACATAAAAATTGGTTCAAATGACTGTATAAAAAAAACTATCTTATAAAAAGAAAATAAGTTTTTTTTTTCTGTAAACAAAAACAAGCATTTGGTTTTTCTCAATCTTAGGATAATTATCGTTTAATACGTCATATTTTATCTTTCTACAGTTTTTTTTAATCCTAATACACTAAATGGCAATTATCACAATATATAAACATGTCCTTTAAATAATAATAAAACAATAGAAATCAATATACATGTTTGCTTGATGCATCGGACTAAAATTGAAACACCGTTATCGTTACATTTTGAACCACACTATACTGGTAATTACAGTATTTGACTCAATTATAATGAAGAAATGAAAATTAATATGTATTTTTACAAATGATATCAAAACAAGAACAAAATGTTAAAGCAATGAAATTTATTTTAACATTTAGATGTTATTATGCAGATTTTAAATAAATACATTTCTAGACAGTGCAGGGATTAACCTGCAAGCGAAGTAAGCACTTGTCTATGGCATCAAGGGAAGTAAGCACTTGTCTATGGCATCAAGGGAAGTAAGCACTTGTCTATGGCATCAAGGGAAGTAAGCACTTGTCTATGGCATCAAGGGCAGTAAGCACTTGTCTATGGCATCAAGGGAAGTAAGCACTTGTCTATGGCATCAAGGGAAGTAAGCTCTTGTCTATGGCATCAAGGGAAGAAAGCGCACTTCAATACAAATAAATTTTTAAAAACCCTAGTCAAATTTATGATTTGAATGATTGAAATTATTAAACTTGTTACAGATCTATTATACTGGTATAATGATAATGTATAGCTTCGGAATATTGCGTTATTTGTAGATAAGTAACCATATGCTACATAGTTTGAAAAAGACAGATGAGTTTGACACTGAACAATTGACAAGTGCACAGTGCAAGATTTACGTACAAGATACACAAGCAACAGCTTGGGCCCCCACATTCTTTGGGGCCCCTAGAAAATTGTCCGAGTGAGCGATTGTAATATAAACTTAAATATTTGGCACTGACATTTAATATCTAGACCTATAAAGGGCCCCATATCTCAAATAACTTTGGGCCTTATCAAGTCTAAATCCGGCCCTGCAAGTGCTAGCAAATGCGGCACTGATTATAGGGGAGACTATGCAAATTGATTTTTTTTTAATTGATGTATTAAAATTATTTTTTTTTTTTTATATTCTAGAAATATAGATGAATTCAAAGCACACTCCCAGA
>JAGDYQ010000101.1:1866738-1881416 GCA_021962125.1 Bulinus truncatus
CTGACCAATCAGGTCAACATTAGACCAGGGGTGCCCAACCCGCAGCCGTCATGAATGAATCGTAAACTTACCAACTTTAAATGATAGACGACCAAAAAAAAAGTGAAATTAATTACACTACTTATACACTGTTAACAATATTTGAATGAATTAGATAATACTACTTATATACTGTTAACATGCTTTGAATGAATTAGATAATACTACTTATGCACTGTTAACATGCTTTGAATGAATTAGATAATACTACTTATACACTGTTAACATGCCTTGAATGAATTGGATAATACTACTTATACACTGTTAACATGCCTTGAATGAATTGGATAATACTACTTATACACTGTTAACATGCTTTGAATGAATTAGATAATACTACTTATACACTGTTAACATGCTTTGAATGAATTGGATAATACTACTTATACACTGTTAACATGCTTTGAATGAATTAGATATGCATAATTTATTTTTCTTCCAATTCGACCCCGGGTAGTCAAATAAGTCGTAAACTCCTGGGTTTATACAAACTTATGTTTCAACTCCTGGGTTTATACAAACTTATGTTTCAACTCCTGGGTTTATAAAAACTTATGTTTCAACTCCTGGGTTTATACAAACTTATGTTTCAACTCCTGGGTTTATACAAACTTATGTTTCAACTCCTATTCTTAGTTAGTGTTTAAAAAAGAAAGTCACTGTGTGAGTTCTAAGATGTCCTTTCTTGAATACATGTTGATCCTAACTGCACCAACATCATCAATAAACTATATATACAACTAACTACACAGTGATACAACTACACAGTGATACAACTACACAGTGATACAACTACACAGTGATACAACTACACAGTGATACAACTACACACAGTGATACAACTACACACAGTGATACAACTACACAGTGATACAACTACACAGTGATACAACTACACAGTGATACAACTACACACAGTGATACAACTACACAGTGATACAACTACACAGTGATACAACTACACAGTGATACAACTACACAGTGATACAACTACACAGTGATACAACTACACACAGTGATACAACTACACAGTGATACAACTACACAGTGATACAACTACACAGTGATACAACTACACACAGTGATACAACTACACAGTGATACAACTACACAGTGATACAACTACACACAGTGATAGAAGAAGAATCGTGTATCCATCCACATTATCAACAAAACTACACAAACAAATATTCATTCAACCCAACAGGGGGGGGGGGGGTGTTAAAGTCATGAGAATGTTCAAGAGAGACATAAAATATACAATCCTAGAAAAATGTGGATCCTCACACAAAAAGGAGGATATCATCAGCTCGGATCAATATATTTAGGACAAATGGGATATATTTAGGACAAATGGGATATATTTAGGACAAATGGGATATATTTAGGACAAATGGGATATATTTAGGACAAATGGGATATATTTAGGACAAATGGGATATATTTAGGACAAATTGGATATATTTAGGACAAATGGGATATATTTAGGACAAATGGGATATATTTAGGACAAATGGGATATATTTAGGACAAATGGGATATGTTTAGGACAAATGGGATATATTTATGACAAATGGGATATATTTAGGACAAATGGGATATATTGAGGACAAATGGGATATATTTAGGACAAATGGGATATATTTAGGACAAATTGGATATATTTAGGACAAATGGGATATATTTAGGACAAATGGGATATATTTAGGGTTCGCCGACACTTTTTGCTTTTGCAGTTAAACAGTTTATTTATAAAAATCTGTCAGTAAATGCTGATGTCGTTTGACACGGTTGTCATACCACATTTTAATGTCCTTTGTTTACTTCTCGCGTACCAATAAAAGAAAAGGTCGACGAAGAACATTAAGACATACAATCTTGAATCATGCGCAGTTTAAAAAAAAAACAAGCAATTAAGCCTGTTCCATTCTGGACACAGGACGTGTTAGCGCATTTTCATGTTATCTTTCAGTAAATATTTGTAAATTTTGGAAATGTTTATAAATTCAATTGTGTAATGCATATATCTGAAAAAAGATATTAAAAGGACACGTAAGTCATGTTGAATAACTGTTACAAAAATAAATAATGATTACGCCCCTTTGATTAGCTTTTATTATTTATATTTAAAATATAAGCAAAACGGTACATAACAAACTCTTATATTTTGGCCCTGAGAGGTCAAATCGCGAAATGGACTTTTGATGTACACTTGGCAGGCCAAGACCTACACAATGATATATACATCATGTGTCTAGGACTCATGGTTGCTGAGATATAGGGCGGTCCATTATTAATATAGCTTATATAGTAAAAAAACGGTACTTTATAAGGCCCCTTTTACGGCCCTGAGAGGTCAGATCGCGAAATGGAAAAAAAGTCATTTCTTGGAAGGCCAAGACCTACAAAATGATATATACATCATGGGTCTAGGACTTACGGTTGCTGAGATATAGGGCGGTCCATTATTAATATAGCTTATATAGTAAAAAACGGTACTTTATAATTCCCCTTTTACGGCCCTGAGAGGTCAGATCGCGAAATGGAAAAAAGCTATTTCTTGGCAGGCCAAGACCTACAAAATGATATATACATCATGGGTCTAGGACTTATGGTTGTTGAGATCTAGTGTGATGACAGACAGACAGACAGACAGACAGACAAAACGGGGACAATAGAGCATTTTTTTTCGAAAATGCTCTAAAAATGGCACATTGCAATGATCAGAACATTACCTCACAATACAGTGAACATGCAGAAACATCGGTTAAAATAAATGGTTAAGAGAAAGAAGTAAGATTTTGAATGTAATATCGCACGTGTACTGGTTGAATTCTCAGGATGAATACAAAAATGTGAATGGTGTTTAGCTGAATTAGTTTGATGAAAGAAATTACATATATGCAAAAAGACATAGATAAAGATAGATAGACAAACAGATATACATACATAAAGGTGATGGATGATTGGGGGGGATTGACAGACAGACAGAATGACAGACAAGGACGGATGGATGGACGGACGGACGGACAGATAGACAGACAAGCAGACAGAGACAGATATATAGATGGATAGATAGATAGATGATAGATAGGTAGATAGATAGATAGATGATAGATGATTGGATGGATGGATGGATGGATGGATGGATGGATGGATGGATGGATGGATGGATGGATGGATGGATGGATGGATGGATGGATGGATGGATGGATGGATGGATGGATGGATGGATGGATGGATGGATGGATGGATGGATGGATGGATAGATAGATAGATAGATAGATAGATAGATAGATAGATAGATAGATAGATAGATAGATAGATAGATAGATAGATAGATAGATAGATAGATAGATAGATAGATAGATAGATAGATAGATAGATAGATAGATAGATAGATAGATAGATAGATAGATAGATAGATAGATAGATAGATAGATAGATAGATAGATAGATAGATAGATAGATAGAATGGGGAGGGAGCATGAGATTTTAAGTAAGTAAAAGAATATTGCTGATTCTGTCTGCTAAAAGATCTTCTTAAAGAAAGTAAAATGTTATACGAAATGCTACTTCGTGTGCATCAAACACACCAATAAAATTACTTCCTGTGCATCTAAGACACCAATAAAGTTACTCAACGCAATTTAGTAGCAGTGAAGTCCTATCTGTATATCACGCATCAGATAACCGCGGACACAATAATGTTGGCAGCCATGGGAAAGTTTAAACTGTAGTTAGCCAGTTCAATAATTGCAGGGTGACACGTCAACAATCACATCTCGGAGGGACAAGGGATGGGGTGGGGGTGAAGGGGACAGAGTATGATGACCAGTCGTACAACGATGAATCAAACAATTACGTCTAACCAAGCAACGACTGGACCCTGGAGACGGCTTGGCTCCATAATGACCCACAGCATAGAATATATGAACAATTTAATTTCATAACTGACCATTGTCCACAATTCAAACCCTCTATCCCCCCCGCCCCCTCCTCCCCAACATCCGCGAAACGTACCCGTCGTACAATGTTTAACAATTACGTCTGATCAACTGACGACAGAGACGGACTGGACAGTGGACACCACACTGGGCTCCATTTTTTTTTTAAAAAAAAGATAATGCTGCACAGCACGAAATATTGAGACTATTTTATTTCATAGCTGACCATAGAGTCGCCCCCCCCCAACCCAACACACAATAGACGAGTACAGTGGCGCCTCTTCCGGTGAGCCATATACCGGTATACGATAAGTCCCCATTGGTCAGAGACAATACTTCCCCATTTATCCTCAAGCAAGCCCGCCCCCCCCCCACCACCACCACATTTAGATTAATATCGATGGCAGTGGTGACGGCACCCCACTTACAAAGTTTTGGGTCCCAGCTGATCGCCATGGGGGTAGACCCTCTCAGCCGAGAGACGTAATTCCTCGCCATTAAAAAAAAAAACCAAAAATGACCACATGTGACGTCAGCGGACTGTCTTGTCCAGAAGGTCCGAATGGTTGACATTAAAATATGCGGTAGCCACTTCAGACTTCTTATCGAGCCGGACAGTGACCGAGGGAGGAATCCTTATCCACGTTACCCTAAGTAAAAAAAAAAGAGTCCTAATAATACACTAACAAGACGACACGGAGAATAGATGGAGGTATTAAAAGGCAGACTGTGAGACGATAATCCGTGTATTCAGTCAGAGTGTCTGAATTCTGGGATTTACGGGAAAGACTATTGTGTCTTGTGCACACACCTGGTGTGTGTGATTCATTAATCAATACAAGAGTAGCAGGCCATTGTATATCACGAGTGTGTGTGTGTGTGAGTGAGTGAGAGAGATATGTGAGGGTATATGAGTGGGTATATGAGAGAACGATACATGTGTATGTGAGTGTCCTAAAACACAAAAGTGGTTCTTAAGTTGTAAAAATACCTGGTGGTTCCTAAAAAGACAAAAAAAAATTGAAAGCAATTTATACTGGAATGGATCCGTTGATGAATTTGAAATAATGAATTAATTAACCCTATAGAATGATTTGGTGGACATATCATGTAAAATATTAATGGCTGAAGTATGCGGACAAGATAGTGAGATAGTCAACAAAAACTGGAGATGACAGTGAGATGTGAACAAAAACTGACATCCACAAATAGCCATTAGGATATTTTCAAAAGTGATATAGGTTTTTTCTTTTAAAAAAAAAGGTTCTTTTAGCCACCAAACAAGCATCAAGCAACCACTCTTGCCACCATACAAGCATCAAGCAACCACTCTTGCCACCAAACAAGCATCAAGCAACCACTCTTGCCACCAAACAAGCATCAAGCAACCACTGTTGCCACCAAACAAGCATCAAGTCACCACTGTTGCCACCAAACAAGCATCAAGCAACCACTGTTGCCACCAAACAAGCATCAAGCAACCACTGCAACCACTGTTGCCACCAAACAAGCATCAAGCAACCACTGTTGCCACCAAACTAGCATCAAGCAACCACTGTTGCCCCCAAACAAGCATCAAGCAACCACAGTTGCCCCCAAACAACCATCAAGCAACCACTGTTGCCCCCAAACAAGCATCAAGCAACCACTGTTGCCACCAAACAAGCATCAAGCAGCTACTGTTGCCACCAATTATCAGCTCCAAATTTCTCGGGAGTCCCCAGTGATAACTTTTTCACGCCTCAGATGTTAACACTTCTTTTAAAAAAAAAAAAACAACTTTAGAATAATACTAAAACTGCCTGCCTCTAGGATGCATTCTATCAAACCAAGTGGAGATAATAAGGTCGAGAAGTTTTGTTTATTTCCCCCTTGTAGGTGGCCTACAATGGATGTCAACACTGTTGTATTTACATTGACGCCCGGTATTCTTCGGATGAACCCGTGACGTAAGCCCGGGTAAATAAAGTCAGGTCCGGTGAGAGAGGGGCTACCAACAGTTGCAACAACAAAGTTTCCGGATATTGACATGCCAGCTCCTTCAGTCCCACAACTTGACGTCTGCTCTTATAGAGTACAAAAGTCCAAGGGCTATCTGATTATTTACTCAACACTTAACAGAAAACTTTGGACTTTTTTTACCCCAGCAATAAAAGATTAAATTGTAAGAAAGCAACATTTAACCCCCATGTCGAAACCTGGCAACCAGAGAAGAATAAAAAAAACCTCCCCGTAAGATATATATTTAAGATATATATATGTAAGATATAATGTAGGATGTATATGTAAGGTATACATGTAATATATACATATATATATATATATATATATATATATATATATATATATATATATATATATGTTTTAATACAGATGATCTCAAAGCGCTGGGTACAAAAAAAGGTTTTATAAATTCTTCAATGACAAGAAATAAATTTAACATTGCTTTCTTGTGTCCATCTTTTTTTTTTTTGTCTTCCTAAGTTTTGGTGGTGGGTTGTGAAAATCAAACAATGGGTAGCAGCGAATCAGTTTGAGAACACTCTGGATATGTTTCAATATAAGGAAATAGATACTTCGTGATACAATTATATTTAAAGTGAAATATTTTGAACACAACAAAACACATTATTCATGATGTTTATTTTGCGGCGTTGCAATAATAATAATAATCAGAACAGAATGTGTTTTCTACAGTCCATAAGTTTATAAACTAATCATATTTGGTTAATTTATGATTAAAAGCTTTTTGTAAATAGTTTTAAAAAAACACTCGCATTTGGCTGACAAAGATGTAAATACATTTGACTGCATGAATCGCCTGGTTAAATTCATTAAGAACATTGAATTAAAAAGTCCACAAGAAAACTTTTCAAAAAATACGCTTAAACTAAAATGTACTAAATCTTACTGCGATACAAATAATTATTGAAATTAAAAGAAATAAATACAACCCTTTACAACTTGTCAAAGTCATTAATGGCGTAAAACTATGTATATATTCATTCTATGTACATATTCGTTCGTTCAATCTTAATATCAGCAATTATCATCTGATGTTATATAAAGTTCACCACAGTGAGTAATGATAACAAAAGAGTCTGGACTGAAGACGAGAGCGAGCAAGCGGAATGTGAACACGTAAATAGCCTTCTTCCATCATTTCTTTTTTTTTTTTAAAATAAAACAATTTACGAAAATCAACAATAAAGTCTGGGGGGAAGAGGGACATCAAACAGCGTTTGTACTTTCACTTGTGAAAACTTCTCTGGGAGAATTCTGTATTTATGACGTGCACTTAGCGACGATCTGGTTCCAGACACACAGAAAGTCTGACGACCTGTTTTGTCTGGAGTCCCAGTGTTAGATTTCACATCCCCCCCCCTTTGCACATCAAATATCACCGGCACCGACGATTAAGGTATAAATAATTGTGGTGATGATAACGCTGAACAATAACACCATGGTATCCCGCCCTCAATGTAATTAGGTTTTTTACTGGACCGTACGCTGCCCTCGCCCTGTATGCGATGCTGGATGAAACAGAACGAAATACAGCGGAATACACAGCAGTGATTGAATGAAATACTGTGAATTGGGGGGGGGGGGGTGTAAATTTTTATTAAATATGAGATCGAGTACAAAATTACACAAAGAAATACTCATAACACTGAATTGTCATATATATTAGACAATTAGAACGAAAAATATTTCAGCCAAGAGTCCATCTGATATAGACATTGTTATTCACTTTATAAGTAAATATAATTATTTTGCAATCATTTATTATGTGATATTGATTTCATTTTTTTTTGTTAATTAATTCAATCAAATTCTAAATTCAAACTTAAGTTACATTAAGAGACATCAATTCCTATCAATTCAAAGTCAACAAAAACTTCTATTAGGTTTCTATTAGTTGTTTAGTTTTCTTTTTTATACTTGCATAGTACAAACTAAATGATCTCAGTTATTTCAGTCATGTTTTGTTATCGCAGCACTCATTGGTATTGAGGATTTGTTTCAAAATACCACATAACAAAAGCTACAGATTTGGCTCGATAAATTGTGATTACGCTTTATCTGTATACACTACCAGCTTAGATAAACTATTGACAAGGTATTTCACACATTAGCCACCAGGTGTTCAGTTCATCGTTCCTTGTATGCATGTATTTTTACACTTTTTTTTTTCATCATTCCTTGTATACATGTATTTTGACACAATTTTTTTTAAAAGTAAACTAAATTTGTGGTTAAGAATTTTGTTTTTAGTAATGATTTTCATTGATTCAAAATTATGAGACATTAGCACAAAAAAATCATATTGGTTGAAAGTGTATATGTGTATATATGTATAAAGATATTAAATGAAACTTGTTATACAATTGTTGTAACTAGAATGACCAGTGAGTGTTTGTTGAATAGGGAACGATAAAATTAACGGAACGGACACCTTGACGGAAATATAATGCATTAGTACACTTATTTTATGTTCATGGCGTGTAATGAGAGAGGACCAAATGTTCTACATGAAGAGCTATGTAGACTGTCATAAGGCAATACATTGAATATTTTCACATAAACAGTGTACTGACAGCGATACATTGAATATTATCAAATAAACAGTGTACTGACAGCGATACATTGAATATTTTGACATAAACAGTGTACTGAAGGCGACACATTGAATATTTTCACATAAACAGTGTACTGAAGGCAATACATTGAATAATTTCACATAAACAGTGTACTGAAGGCGATACATTGAATATTTTGACATAAACAGTGTACTGAAGGCGATATATTGAATATTTTCACATAAACAGTGTACTGACAGCGATACATTGAATATTTTCAGGTAAACAGTGTACTGACAGCGACACATTGAATATTTTCACATAAACAGTGTACTGAAGGCAATACATTGAATATTTTCACATAAACAGTGTACTGACAGCGATACATTGAATATTTTCACGTAAACAGTGTACTGACAGCGATACATTGAATATTTTCACATAAACAGTGTACTGACAGCGACACATTGAATATTTTCACGTAAACAGTGTACTGACAGCGATACATTGAATATTTTCACATAAACAGTGTACTGACAGCGATACATTGAATATTTTCACGTAAACAGTGTACTGAAGGCGATTTTATTATTTACAGCTTTAATGGGAACCTGACATATGTTGGGGGTAAGTAAAGACTGCTGGACGTTGTAATAGACAAAACAATCCCTCTATCTGCCGTGGCTACTGAAACAGATGAATTCTACATTTCACCTGCCCAGATGAGCCCTTATGGGAACTGAACTTTTTTCTCCAGTCAATCGCACTACGTTGTTAGCTGGTATTAACAAGCTTATTAAAGGGGATGTGTTTGATAATATTCAAATAGATATGATAGTATGCAATCAGCTGATCACGTGTAGCATAAGACAAATTAATGTGTAAAGTATTGAGTAAAATAAAAAAAATTGACATCTGCAAAGAACTCATGACACACCAAACAGATATAACAAAGGTATTCGTCATTTTTCAGAGCATTTAGCGTTGGACCAATAGTGACCCCCCCCCCCTGCCCTTCTTGTTCAACGGAGAAAGAAAAGTAAAACAATGACTAGTTCCTGGCCTCTTGTAAACAATAATATTATCACTAAGAATGAACGGAGAAAAGAAAGTCCCCGAACTGTGAAGATAAGATCAATTATCGGGTGTGTCACTAGCCTTCGTGTTGTTAACGCTTATTCATATTTAGATTCTGACTGCCATAAGTCAATGAAATACTGAAAGACTATATATATTCAGAATAGTAAAAAAAAAAGCCACATTTATTTCTTCTCATATATCCCTTTATCAAGTTTGGTCATTTTGTTACCGGAATGATGCTCGTCACAGACCACTCCCCCTTTTTCCCCCCTCACACACACACAAAATAAAGTAATCAACATTCAACAAATCAGCTGTACACTGCAATACATTAGCATGATGCATTTCATTGTAAAAACAAATAGCTCAACTTTAAAATGACTCGTTTGTGTCGAATTAATAAGTTATAGTTTTTTTTCAGGTATACGCTACATATTGTACCACATAAGAGAAATCGGGTGACATTTTTATCATATAGTAACATTAAGCCATACATGAATGACATGTCCTTAGCAGTATTCTGATATTAAGATAAATTGTATAGATCTCCCCTACCCGTCTCACACAGTGAGAGAACCGATCATATTACAACAAATACTGACCAAATAGCCCGCCCCGTAAGGTATATGATCAGTCGCCCCCCCCCCCCCGGCCACATAAATATTGACCAGAGACTGCCAAGAACAAACATGGTTACCAGTAGAAAGAACGTATAGGCATTCACACTGTGTGTGTGTGTGTGTGTTTTATCGAAAATTAAAAATGTATCCATTCCAAATTACAATGCACTACTTAGATAAACATAAAAGTCAAAAGCTAATATGGTGTTACTATTATTTATGCTAGAATTTTTTGTGAGCTTTCTTGAGCCCTGGATCAATTTACCAGATGCTATATCACTGCCATTCCCATTACAGGCATGAGAACAATATGATACACAGTGATGTTAATATATATAAATGGTCATTGATTTAGTATTGGACACCAGCCACCCTCGCCACAATTGTTGGAGTAGCCGGCCAACAACTCGATCTGCTAACTAGCAAAGAAAACAATAATTCGCATGTTACACTCCAGCACACCGTGACAGGTTCAAGGGTCAAGCGCCCGGTGAGTCCAACCAACACACAAGGAGGAGGAGGGGCGCAGCGTGGGGGGTTTATGTACACAACGTTGAGAGATAACAAGGGTCGGTGTTCCGCATAAAGGGGAGAACGGTGGTGGTGGTGGGGGGGGTGGCATGGACAAACAAATCAAACCATGAGTACTGGGAGCACAGCAGCATTGCCACGTACACACAAACACACACACATACATACAAACATAAATACGGCAGGAGTTTGTACACGTACGCACAAACATAACCATGACTCGGACACGACTTCAAACCTACACAGTAATGGTAATAATGGTAATAATCAGTTAGTAAAATACTTTGGTAAATCATTGGAGAGTACTAAAACACAAATTCATCAAAAATAGTTGACATTAAAAAAAACAATCAAGAAGAGTTTAGTTTCAACAAAAAATGGTATGTAAACCGCTGTCCTGATTTTCTCTTCATTAAACAAAAACTTTGGTTCTTTTTAACGAGTCAATATCGTAAGATTAAAAAGACAAGAGAGTGAAAAGGAGGGGGTGGGCTGCGTTAAATTTTTCAAATTCGTTAATCGTATACTGAGTACAAAGAATGGTGGGGGTGTGGGATATTTAATACAATATCAGCTTGTAAACATCGTCGCAGCAGGAGAACGTTTTTTAACGGCGCAAACACTCAACATGCATTCACAGCAATGCTGTAAGTACAATCTTGGAAAAGTATCACAGTAACATGTGAGATATGTATTTTCTCATGTAGGGGATAGCATTCCTTGATAAAGCCCAAGTCTAGTGTCATGCACCACAAAGTCACGTTAAAATACGTGTTAAAATAACATTTGCTGTACTGAGATGGTCATTTGCTGTACTGAGCTGGCCATACGATACGTCACGGCCGCTGGACCACGAACTGGTTTCTACGTCAGTGTCCATCCCCGCGTAGTTACATAATGCACGCTGATGGACAGACTGGACATAACATATTCTTCACATCGACCATCCATCACCTCTGGACAATAAATATTTATTACACCTTTTCTAGCCCTGGTCAGTATCTTACGTCCAACGCTAGCGAGATATGGACACCAGAGATTGACCCGGTGGAGCTGTGGGTTCAGCGCGTCCTAACTGATAAGGAAATGCTAATTACTCGCGCCCAATGACCCTATCGGCACGGAACACCTCCCCGGGTCTTGCACACCCCCGAGGGAGTAAACTCACACCTGCCATGGGGCAGTGGTTCCTTGACGATCGCCATGACTTGGGTCACGGGGCGTACGTAAATGATGGATGAGTTGAGATGGGCGAGTAGAGAAAGTAAACACAGAGACAACAGGTTGGAATGTGGTGGTGTGTGTGAGCGAAGAATAACCACACAAGCAAAAAGGGTTAAACAAGATGAACGACACTCAGAGATTATATTTACTGGTATATAGATCACTCAAATGAAATGAAAAAAACAGTCGACGGGATGAACTTATGATGAGTATTACAATCCCTGCAATAGTACTTGTACGAGCAAAGTACAGCCCTGGACGAAATACGGCCCGTTTGGTCCCGCGATTAAAACTTTTCATGATGTGACGTTTACATTTAACTAATTTAAATGTATGTAAACACCCCAACCCTCTGCTGCTCTAGGACCAGCCCTTCTGTCACTGAACCCATCGTGGCCCTCGATTAGAAAAAAAAATTGCTTTGCCCCCCCCCAAACCCCCACCCCTGGCATAAACTGACAGAAGTGCATTAGAAATATGTGCCCAGGGTTTGGAAGGGCTGATAACTCCAGGAAACGTTGCATATGTAATGGTGAGGTGCCACCCCCGTACGGAACAACCAACGTGTCAAGAGCAACAGGGAGGCACTGCATTAGCATCTAATGGCCACCACCTCCTGATGAGTCAAGAGTACTAGAGCCCAGTGGAAGCACAAGCTCGTCTGGTGTCGTGAGCTGTGAACAAACATTGGTCTAGTTCAGCCATGGGTAAACCACGGCCCGCGGGCCAAACCTGGCCCACCAGGCCATTTTATTCGGTCCGCGGACCACCGCTCGTTTCAGAATGAAGCCCAGCAAAAGTTTTTTTTATGTTATGACGTTTACATTCAATTTATTACTTCATGTAAACAGTCAAATTTCTGAGCCCACTGTAGCCCTCGACTTAAAACGTTTGCCCACCCCTGGTCTAGTTACTCCAGTAACATATCAAACCCAAGTGACTATATGGCCCCAATCAAACACCAGCTTGTTGCTGGATTTAAATACATTTTATAGGTATGAATGTATGCATGAATGTATATGTATGTCTGTCTGCATGAATGTATATGTATGTGTGTGCATGAATGTGTATGTGTGTGTGTGCATGAATGTATATGTGTGTGGCGAGGATTGTGTATTTGTATGCATGTGTGTGTGTGTGCATGAATGTGTATGTGTGTGTGTGCATGAATGTATGTGTGTGTGGCGAGGATTGTGTATTTGTATGCATGTGTGTGTGTGCATGAATGTGTATGTGTGTGTGTGCATGAATGTATATGTGTGTGGCGAGGATTGTGTATTTGTATGCATGTGTGTGTGTGTATGAATGTGTATGCGTGTGTTTCTGCATGAATGTGTATGTCTGTGTGTGTGTGTGTGTGTGTGTGCATAAATGTATATGTATGTGGCGAGGATTGCGTATTTGTATGCGTGTGTGTGTGTGTGTGTGCATGAATGTGTATGTATGTGTGTGTGAATGAATGTATATGTATGTGGCGAGGATTGTGTATTTGTATGCATGTGTGTGTGTGTGCATGAATGTGTATGTATGTGTGTGTGAATGAATGTATATGTGTGTGGCGAGGATTGTGTATTTGTATGCATGTGTGTGTGTGTGTGTGTGTGTGTGTGCATGAATGTGTGTGTATGTGTGTGTGAATGAATGTATATGTATGTGGCGAGGATTGTGTATTTATATGCATGTGTGTGTGTGCATGAATGTGTATGTATGTGTGTGTGAATGAATGTATATGTATGTGGTGAGGATTGTGTATTTGCATGCATGTGTGTGTGTGTGTGCATGAATGTATATGTATGTGGAGAGGATTGTGTATTTGCATGCATATGTGTGTGTGTGCATGAATGTGTATGAGTGTATGTGGTGAACATTATGTATTTGCATGCCTGTGTGAGTGTATTTGCATGCCTGTGTGTGTATTTGCATGCCTGTGTGTGTATTTGTTCAAACAACCAAAAAGTAATACATTTATCATCTGCACTGGGTCACAACATGAACAGCAATCACCTAGTTTACAGGACAAAACGTTGAGAGGCAAGGAGGGTGCATTAAAATTGTATAGGCAAACTGATGGACACATTTTTACAACAGTCAATATTTAATACAATTTACTGGAATTTAAGAGAAGCAGCAAAAAATTGAAAAGATATGCTATTATTTATTAAAACATTTATTAATCACTGAAATGAGAGAAAAAAAAAGATGTATATAAGATGGCACATGTATTAAAAAAAAATGTACCAGTTTCTGAATTTATTTGTGTAGTTGAAATATGAAAGAAAGAATTCCACAGTGAGTAATTTTTTTCATGTTTCTAGAATTAAAAGTTACAATATGCCACATGCACACAAAAACATCAAAACATAAAATAAATCGAAAATTTAGGGGAGGTTAAGTAAGAAAGACATATGAGAATGAAAGAATTAATAATCTACACATCTTCTTGGACTCCAGCAAAACTTAAGAAGTTTCGAATCCATTTCCCTAAGTATCTCTTCCCAAGCCTCACACATTTGTTGAATGATAACTCCTCCAGCTCCTATACAGTCACTGAAACAGAATTGATTTTTATGAATCAAAATAAAAACCATTCAACGCTACCACTTTAATAAAATCTTAATGAAAAATCTGAGAGTTTGTAGCACATTCATTATAAAAAA
>JAGDYQ010000101.1:1881916-1952452 GCA_021962125.1 Bulinus truncatus
GCGATGGAGATGAAATTCTCAAATATTGTCCCAGTTATAAAGTTGTGGATTTATTAAAGCAGGTAATATTTCCTATCTGTGTAATAATATTTACACATTTTATAAAACAGTGCTTAAAACATTGTTATTTGTATTTTCAATAAGACTTTAAATGAATGTTGTTTTACATAAATATGACATAGCATTTATATTCACTTCATTCCCTATAATGTTTGTAGAATCACAGTCCTCATGATGCATGCCCCAGTTGGCAGTGGTGAAAGAAATTGTGCAGAGAAGGAATCACAAAAATAATTTTCAGTTGGTCATTATAGCTTTTGGACAAAAAGGTGAATTGCTTTCTGGATTCAGTTTTTTTTTTCAATTATATGTATACAAAAATAAAAACAAAATTTGCTTTTATAGTGCCCCAATTTTTATAAAGCAAAGTCCTTTTAACATATTTTATCTTTATCATATTGACGAAGCCTCTAGACTAAGAATTTAAATAATAATTCATATTCATATGATGCTTTATATGAAATTCTAGCTGCACCCTGCAAAAACCTTTGCATAGAGTTATATCCCCCTTAGGCTTGATCAGTAGGCTAGGATTATTTTTTTGGTTTCGGGCAGATCCGAGATTTTTTCATGATTGTATTTTAAACTGGAATACTGTTGTATTAATTCTTTAGTTTCGATTTAACGCAGAACCCGAATCGCTTTTATGTATTTTATATTTTAATTCACACAAATGTGCAATATTTTATGGGTCCTGGGTTTTTTATTTTTCAATTGATTGCAATCAAGGCTTAACTCTCATGGCTGATCAATAGCAAAATTGTTTCTGTTAACCCTACAGGGTAAGATTGGAGCTGCTAATGTTGGTGTTCATACCTGGACTGATATTGGGACAGGAAGATCATACCCAGGTTTTCCTTATGTTGTGGCGGCACAAGATCTGGATGGAGGAACTGTTGTTAATGTAGCTTCAGCTACTGTATAGTTAAATACTTGTAGTGCAGCGCTGGGTGAAATTTGTTCATAACTCTGTTAATTGTTTATAATATTTATGACCTCATGTGATCTTTGGAAAATGGTCCTTTCTTTTGTAATTATACATTTTGGTGAAATGTAACAGTAGATGTAAATACTGTATTTTTGGTTTTGATCTGCATGATATGAATCGATTTTCTCAAAGTAAACAACATACTCTAGAAATTTATTGTAAATATGAAACCTATGTGATAAATGAAATTTGTATTGTTTTTAGAAACATTGTTTAGTTTTCTTTATGAGATAGTGAGTTTTTTGGTTGAAATAGTTTTTTTTAAAATTATTTTATAAAAAATAATGCAACCACATTTCTTTCCATTACATTACATTTTTTTATCTTACCATTTAATGCTGTCATCTGCCCATCAAATAAATATTTTTCATAGTTAATGGCTGCTAAATGATTTTTTCAACCAAGAAATCTATCAATACATTGTACTGCTGTTAATGACTGCTGTGTATTTGCTCTGCATTGTTTAGTGTCATATTGTTATTGTTTGTATCTTTTATCTTCTTTGTTTTATTATGCAGTGTTTAAAGTTTTAGCGGAATGCAGTTTCAATAATTTTCTTTTTTGCTGTAACCAGAGCCTTTTTTTATTTCCAGAATATGATTTTAAAAACCATCACAATTTACATTCCTTGATTTAAGCAATTAAAGAAATAAATTCTAGACAATGTCATCCTTTCTTCTTTTCCTTCTATTTATTGTTGTTAAGAAAACAGGTGTTGAAATGACTTCATATTGTTGACCTCGAGTCTGTTGAATGTCTTAATCATTTGATCTAAGATGGTCTTTTTGGTGGACAGTGGTAGTGGGTTTTACTTGTGATCTGAGATGGTCATTTTGGTGGACAGTGGTAGGGGGTTTTACTTGTGATCTGAGATAGTCACTTTGGTAGACAGTGGTAGGGGGTTTTACTTGTGATCTAAGATGGTCTTTTTGGTGGACAGTGGTAGTGGGTTTTACTTGTGATCTGAGATGGTCTTTTTGGTGGACAGTGGTAGAGGGTTTTACATGTGATCTAAGATGGTCTTTTTGGTGGACAGTGGTAGTGGGTTTTACTTGTGATCTGAGATGGTCACTTTGGTAGACAGTGGTAGGGGGTTTTACTTGTGATCTAAGATGGTCTTTTTGGTGGACAGTGGTAGGGGGTTTTACTTGTGATCTGAGATGGTCACTTTGGTAGACAGTGGTAGGGGGTTTTACTTGTGATCTGAGATGGTCACTTTGGTAGACAGTGGTAGGGGGTTTTACTTGTGATCTAAGATGGTCTTTTTGGTGGACAGTGGTAGGGGGTTTTACTTGTGATCTGAGATGGTCACTTTGGTAGACAGTGGTAGGGGGTTTTACTTGTGATCTGAGATGGTCATTTTGGTGGACAGTGGTAGGGGCTTTACTTGTGATCTGAGATGGTCTTTTTGGTGGACAGTGGAAGGGGGGTTTTACTTGTGATCTGAGATGGTCACTTTGGTAGACAGTGGAATGGGGTTTTACTTGTGATCTGAGATGGTCTTTTTGGTGGACAGTGGAAGGGGGGTTTTACTTGTGATCTGAGATGGTCACTTTGGTAGACAGTGGAATGGGGTTTTACTTGTGATCTGAGATGGTCTTTTTGGTGGACAGTGGAAGGGGGGTTTTACTTGTGATCTGAGATGGTCACTTTGGTGGATGATGGAAGGGGGGTTACTTGTGATCTGAGATGGTCACTTTGGTGGATGATGGAAGGGGGGTTACTTGTGATCTGAGATGGTCACTTTGGTGGATGATGGAAGGGGGGTTACTTGTGATCTGAGATGGTCACTTTGGTGGATGATGGAAGGGGGGGTTAGTTGTGATCTGAGATGGTCACTTTGGTGGATGATGGAAGGGGGGGGGGTTTACTTGTGATCTGAGATTGAGCCTCCACTAGAAGATTTTTTGACCTCCAGTTCATTGGACTGACTGCCACCACAGAAGTGGCACTTGGAGCACCAGTGTGGATTTTTTAGTATAATTTTCTTGTGGGATAAAGCCTGCATCACCTGGAGATGATCACATGATCATTTATTCTTGACATCCATCATATACATTTAATTACTACACATTTAAACCTTACTATATAGTTACTACACTTTCAAATTTTACTATGGTGATATATATATATATATATATTTATATATATATATATATATATATATATATATATATATATATATATATATATAGGGTTGCCATATTTTTTCACGGACCAACCGGGACAGTTCTGACTTTTTTACTAAAGGTTTAGGGATGTCGGTTCCGGGGGGAGGGGGTATGAAAACAGTAATGTAAAAAACACTTAAAATATAGAATAGATAATCTTTGTTATTTTATTCATAATGGTACACAAACATGATATTTTTACAAAACAAAACAGTTTTCTTCTTGTTGTACCACTCGTATTTTTCACTTCTGTAAATTTGTGTTACTGTGTTACTTACCAAAATGTTTCTGATCACACAAGAACAGATTAATCATTCTCTGATCTAATAATTTTGCTCAATTATTTCCAAGAAACTGTGCCCTGAATCTAAACCGGGACAATTTCAACAACCGGGCGGGACACCGGGACAACCCAGTACATCCGGGACTGTCCCGACCAAACCGGGACGTATGGCAAGCCTATATATATATATATGTGTAAATTTTACTTTTTTGGTCTTTCCTCAAAGAATATGATGGTCATTTTAAAATAAGTGCTAAGTGAGATCTGACATAATAAGTCTGGCCAGGGGTAGTATTAAAGAGTGGGGGCCCACCCAGTAACTTGCCAGCAACACCACGAGTACCTGGACTCTTTGCTAATTTACTAGTTATATTTAATCGTTTTGAACGGGAGTCAGTCGAACTAGCCCCGGTAGTAAACAGTTTATCACAGCTCGGTGTGCCCGGTCAGTATGGACATGGTTGGTCTGTCACAATAAGTTAGATCAGTCTGCATTGAGTCGGGGGCGCCGCATCAGAATACATAAGAACCTTAAGGGTCCCTTCAGTAACATCGGTCTGCTGTATAAATTGGTGGGTGTGTGTGATCAGAGAAGTCCCATTTGGTGAGCATTGCCAGGGACCAGTGGCGTATGGAGCTTAACTCGCACCCGGGGCGGAATACCTTTGCACCCCCCCCAATTCGAAAACCACATAATATTATATGTAAAATATACCATTTGGCGCCCCTTTGTGAGTAGCGCCCGGGGCATGATGCCCCCTTGCCCCCCCCTCACTACGCCACTGCTAGGGACCCGAAATTCGCAGCTGGTAGCCTTGTCAGTGATTGAGTCAATGTATGTTGTGCCCGGGCAAGTGATCGTATTTGTCAAAATAGTTTTAGACCCACTGCACTAGACTGCAGTGCAACTGATGTGACCTTAAGGAGTCCTCACAACGACCGTTCAAGGCCTCACAGCCTCGCTGAAAGCGATCTGCCCAAAATGGCTACTGTATACTACTACCTTGTCGTTGTAGTTGTTTACTCCAATGACCATGTTCCGGATGATGTATTCAAATATCCGCTGCCATATTTGCTTCAGGTGTTGGTTCATGCTGGGGTCGACCATATCCAGGGACCACATCAGACAAGGTTCGAAGTTGATCAGGTGCATCCCGGTGACTTGAAACTGAAAGGAGGGTGTGCGCGTGCGTGCAACGGGGGTGGTGGTTGGGATGGGGTAAAGACGTCTGACCATTAAATGACCAAAAAAAACCACACATAAAATAAAAGCTGGAAAGCTCAATGGCGAACAGTAGTGGAGTAAATAGGGGAGGGGCAACACTGCAGGGCTATGGGAAAAAATGGCCACCAGTCTTATACAGGTGCGGTGTGTTATGGGTGAGAAATAGGGGACGGATGGTCGTGTGGTAAAGTGCTCGACCTGGTTCGATCTCCGGTGAGGACCAAGGAACATTTTCAGGTCTTGGCTTAAGTTCCCACTATATCTCCCGTGGTGCCCCCATGGCCATTGCACTATCGGCTATGGTGGGGATGAAAGAAGGGCACCATAAAAACCGCCCCATTAGTAGTTTATAGCATCTAAGAGATTTCATCTCACCCTTACAGGGACTTACAGGATAGGTGAGACATGAGTATTGTATTAAAGCCATAGGAGTGAGAGAGTGGAGGAAGAAGACCATGGATCGGGAAGAGTAGTATGGCAGTCCAGGGCCCGAAACGGGCTGTAGAGCCAAAGAAAGAAAGAAGAAGTGTATTGTGTGTGATTCGGGTTTGTACTGCTGTTTGTTGGTAAACATGGATAATTGATATAGAAAGTGTTTGCTGACCAGTGGGGCATGTCTGGTGATCGCGAGATGTGTAAGCCGGTCATTTGTTAGTTTGTGTGTGTGTGTGTGCTGCAGTACACAAGTCAGTCCAGCAGCGTTCGTTTTTAGTTTAGTTGTCAGTGAAAAAAAAGCCAACCCAGTCAATGTACCGTATGGAGATTTCAGCGATGCATTTATGTTGAAGTAATCGAAGATAATTTATGTACATGTTGTTTAAAAGGTGTCGGCCTCACACAATCAAACTTTGTTTTATTGAAGAAGATATTGTGTGGAGAGCTAGGAATGCAGACCACGTTACACCAGTTCAAACACTACCGTTATGGCCACATGCGCCAGCATTCAATTTATAACTATAGCTCCGCCCCATCCCCGAGCTAAAAAAAAAAGCACTTTAACTGCCGTCATTATAATTGGCAAAGTAAGTGTCCCCCGGGACAGAATAACCCAATCTAGTTGAGTCACTGAGCCACCTAGCAACTGAGCCTCTAAGCCACTGAGCCACCAAGCAACTGAGCCTCTAAGCCACTGAGCCACCTAGCAACTGAGCCTCTAAGCCACTGAGCCACCTAGCAACTAGCTGGTCTCTAAGCTCACTGACCCACCTAGCAACTGGACCTCTAAGCCACTGACCCACCTAGCAACTGAGCCTCTAAGCCACTGACCCACCTAGCAACTGGGCCTCTAAGCCACTGAGCCACCTAGCAACTGGGTCTCTAAGCCACTGACCCACCTAGCAACTGGGCCTCTAAGCCACTGAGCCACCTAGCAACTGGGCCTCTAAGCCACTGACCCACCTAGCAACTGAGCCTCTAAGCCACTGAGCCACCTAGCAACTGGGCCTCTAAGCCACTGAGCCACCTAGCAGCTGAGCCTCTAAGCCACTGAGCCACCTAGCAACTGGGCCTCTAAGCCACTGACCCACCTAGCAACTGAGCCTCTAAGCCACTGACCCACCTAGCAACTGAGCCTCTAAGCCACTGAGCCACCTAGCAACTGGGCCTCTAAGCCACTGAGCCACCTAGCAACTGAGCCTCTAAGCCACTGAATCACAAAGCCATCGAGTCTCTGAGCCACAGAGCCACTGAGTCTACCTAATTCTTCTAGACAGATCCTAGTGTGAAGTGTGCTTTGAACATGGTGACAATAAAACCCACCACTTGTAGCGGTCTGAGCCAGTGACATCCATGTAAGAAATTATACGTGCACGTCTACAGTATTGAAACTTGGATTGATATTGGCTGATCTTTTTTTTCTTCTTTGCGATCACCCCGATAAATAGGGGGTGATTGGGGTGTGGTGGTGTTGAATTATTCTGGGAGGCTGAACACAAGAATGTACATTTAGGGCCGTATAGGAAACGGTAATTTAGGGGCACTAGGCAAAACGCAGTAAAGGGCGACCGCTTGTAAATATTGTACCCCTATTAATCTTTAAAAAAAAGGGGGTCATCTCACAACATCCCTCAACTGTTAAATCATTTCATCCCGGGGCCCTCTAATAAATGGGCATCCTTTTGTCTGACAAGTTAAAGTCATAACATGAGCAATGGAAGGCCACACCCCCCACCCCCAGGCAGCCACGCAACTTCCTTTTCCATGAGAACGTCTACTCCCCATTTGTAGTTTTATCCAGCCGTTAGATTCTGTGGTGGCACCCCCCATGCCCCGTGTCCACCTCTCGGGTGGCCTCTGTGTGACCCCCTCACCTCAGCATGGTAAGCGCCTAGACGCCTTAAGGTGCTCTCCACGGTGCCGAGGTCGTTGGTTATGGAAAATTTCAGACAGTTGTCCAGAACTTTGTGGATGTTCTCATTATGCCGATTTAGTTTCTCGTTCTGTAAAAACATATAAATACATTTATATTGGAGTACGATTGATTTGTTATTATATAATTCACAAGGGCTAGAGTTCATTGGGCGAGCCCATTTTTACTAAAAAAAAGTGAAAAATAAAATGAGATAGCATCAGCTACATTGGTACAAAAGTAATGTTTTCCAATGCGCTCCATGATTTTTAGAGCATTTTCGAAAAAAATGCTCTATTGTCCCCGTTTTGTCTGTCTGTCTGTCTGTCTGTCTGTCCGTCATCACCCTAGATCGCAACAACCATAAGTCCTAGACCCATGATGTGTATATTATTTAGTAGGTCTTGGCCTGCCATGTGTGCAGCAAAAGTTCATTTCGCGATCTGACCTCTGAGGGCCATAAATGGGGGCTTATAAAGTACCGTTTTTTTACTACATAAGCTATATTAACAAAGAAGCGCCCTATATCTCAGCAACCATAAGTCCTAGACCCATGATGTATATATCATTTTGTAGGTCTTGGCCTGCCAAGTGTACATCAAAAGTCCATTTCGCGATCTGACCTCTCAGGGCCAAAATATAAGAGTTTCTTATATACCGTTTTTACTTATATTTTAAATATAAATAATAAAAGCTAATCAAAGGAGCGTAATCATTATTTATCTTTGTAATAGTTATTCAACATGATTACTTCCCTCTCTAAATTTATTTCAATACATATGCGTGGAGCAATATTTATGGCTGTAACCCGGAAAAAAAATACGGATTCCGTCCGAAAATGCTCTAAAATGTCCTTTGTCCGAAACGGAAAAGACTTAAATTGCTTGTTTTACTTATATAAATGTATTACGACTCTGAGCATGGCAACCCCATTCCCGAGTTCAAATAACTAATGTATTGAACATAGCGCCCCTTTCTGGTGACGAAGTAATTATCCCCAACCTCCATACCTCCATACTTTCACTGATATTGTTACATTTATGGCCGTAGATAGTACTAGATACTCACATCAAGTATGCACGTAAGTTAAGATTGTTGTGAAGATATACATGCATACTCATTTCAAGTATAAATATAAGCTAAAATCAGTGGCGTAGCGAGGGGGCAAGGGGGAATCATGCCCCGGGCACTACTCACAATGGGGCGCCAAATGGTATGTTTTACATATAATATACAGTTTTAGAATGGGGGGGGGCGGCTAAAAAGGTATTGTGCCACGGGTGCGAGTTAAGCTCGCTACGCCACTGGCTAAAATAGTTGGAAATATAAATTGTATAATATATATATACATACATACTCGCCTCAAGCCTAAATGTAAGTTAAGATTGTTAGAAATGATCGACATCTTTGCATGTACTATTTTGTGCAAGGAGCTACACATCGCCTTTGTAACGGCTCCAGATTTATCAAAGACACTTGGACATTAATGGGCCCATACTTTTGGGTTGTTCCACTGATCTCCTTCAGGCTAAACTTCATAGTATGGGTTCCATTGTTTCACACATTTCCTCAATTATAAATTGCAACGATAGAGTGCCCCACCCCTTTTTTTTATCAAACTGCCGATTAACAACTGGATTAACAACTAATTAAGGCATGTACAGAGGTGGAAATTGAGCTTAAAGATAGTTGTGACCTCTGCCCCCCCTCCCCCGCGAACAATATCGGACACACGTGAACCCACCTTCATGGCGACGTTGCTGGTGTCGTCCAACAGCGGAACGGAGGGGGCGTTCCTGAAAAACTCCCAGTAGATCTCCGGGTGCTGGACCAGCAGGTAAGAGAAAGCGTTGTTGATACCCTCGGGGCCCGCGGACTCGCAGAAGCTGTTCCAGGTAAGCAGGAGCGGCTCCACGTCATCGTGCGTCAGGACCACGGGGATGGGTGCCGAGTAGCTGGAGGATTTTTTGCGGTTCAGCTTGATCTTGTCCAGTCTGGTCAAGCTACCTCTGGGGCTGCAGGCCAGCGAGATATTATGATAGACGTAGTGTATGCACCACTACACACATTTAGAATATCATCTTGACGTTGGAATCACACTTTGAGACAGGGACTGTTCTAGGAAGTCCGGGGAGAGGGGGGGGCCCGTATGCAGTGGCGTAGAAAGCTTAACTCGCACCCGGGGCACAGTACCTTTTTAGCACCCCCCCCATTAAAAAAAAACATAATATTATATGTAAAATATACTCACTCCTTTGTGAGTAGCGCCCGGGGCATTGTGTCCCCTTTGTCCCCCCCTCGCTACGCCACAACCCGTATGGGAACACATAGATTACAGCCCTGGATGCAATGTGCTCTAGTAAATAACTGGCATACCGAGATAATAAAAAATCAGACCTACAAGAGGGCGGAGCCACTTTCTACACAGGGCCTGGTGGGAGCAATCGGCCCTATTGTCCTCAGGACGGCCATGAAAGGTTTGTTGTTACTTACCCGTTAGACATTTTTAAATGAGCTAGATCAAATAGCACCAGGACTGGGTAGCACTGTATATAGCTGCGGAGTCATGTTTTTCCTCAGTTGTACTTTTACCAGATCAGATGTTTCTCTTTAAATCAGGCCATTCATGACAAAGTACCTTATTATCTCATTCTAATCAACTGCACATTTACAAATTTCCGGCAAAGGAGAAAGGCTAAAGGTCAACCCATGCCAGTTTTCTTTACTTTTTTTTTAAGTTTTATTCAAATTTGTTTATTTGTGCACACTCTTTAACCTATCAAAGATATACACACAATTTACGTGTACAATTTTCAATGACGTCATAATATTTTAATTTCTAGAAGCTTTTAATTAATTTCACTTTATCTGGCTTTGTCCTCTTTTTTTTTAAAAAAAAAAAAAATCGAACTAAAATAATCATAGAAATATTTATATAAATCATGATAACCAAAATTAAAAGCGTTGGTGATTACAATGTAATGAACTAAAAAATTCATTACATTAGATAATATGTAGCAATTAATAAATACATAGTATATATATATATATATATATATATATATATATATATATATATATATATATATATAACACCGATGTGTAAAGTTTTAGTAATGATAATTGATATGAAATGCGCAGTGGCTCCGGCACCAGCCAAAACCATTATATTAGGGTATAAGGAACATGGCATATATAATTTTTTTTTTTCAGAATTTTTTTTTCAGGATTAGGGTTAGGGTTAGGGATAGGGATATGGTTAGGGATAGGGTTAGGGTTAGGGTGTGGAGCAATATTATCTATGGCTGGTACCCGAAGTAAAAAAAAATACGGGTTCGGTCGGACCAAACCGTAGCCACTGCGTATGAAATAAAAGTATATATTTTTTTGTTACTTTTTAGTCATTTTTTTTTAGAAATCTTTTTTTTTTTTAGAAAGGTTGTAATATATAATCTTTTTATTTCTTCTCGTGTCATGTTTTTTTTATAGCCATCACATCGAGTGCTTCCTCTACTTAATGGTCACTTAGTGGTCGCCTACTGGTCACCGAGTGGTCACATAGTGGTTGCCCAGTGGTCACCTAGTTATTGTAATTAGAGTCCAGACGTGAGCAATTGGTGGCCCGAAGGCTATGAAAAGATAGCATGTGGTTCCTCTCCGCGCGTTCACATCATTTAAACTTATTATATAGATATTATATTTTATTTTTTCCCCCTGTAAACGCTCCATGTATTTGATCTTGATCCGGCCAATCTGTCAAATTAAAGAACCAACTGTGGCCCGATGTTCAGACAGTTTATAGCACACACCCCTGAATTAAACAATTAAAAAAAACAACAACAACAATAGATAAACACATCTTAAATAAATAATAAAAGCTTTATAAACACAATGAAGCATACATGATCAAAGTAAAAAACTTCCTCCGCATCAACCCCCCCCCCCCCACCACTTTTGACCTACATTCATTCTTTTAACGAAAACTAAGCAATTTTCAAGAAATTAGGAATTATTTTCCTTGAATAGCTTTTTTTCCTTCTTTTTTTTTTACATCTTTCTTTAATTAAAAAAAAAAATTGTCTCAAGTCCGCCATGCTCAACCATGAAGTCTGCGACGTCTGCTCGCGGTGTGTGTACGTAGGTCTGCAGCTGTAGTATTGAACTGGCGGCTTTACAGCAGAACCAAACCGTTTGATTAGAAGCTGGACAGCGATGGGAGGACGGTGTGGTTTAGTCCAGTCCTGGCAGACGTCCCCATGGACTTTCGCAAGACGCCGAAAACCAAATTAACATCGGTTAATTATTCTCTCGCGTTAAAAGAAGAAACATCAGAGTTGAGCACTCTGCACAGACCTATGTAAGTTGAGCACTCTGCACATACCTATGTAAGTTTTTCCCTTTCGAAATTTGTGAGCTTTTTTTTGTGTGTGTTTGTATATATGTATATATATATATATATGTATATATATATATATAAATATATATATATACATATTTGATTCACTTACATTCACAAGGCTTTCAAAAAAAGTTGAGGATTTTAAGGAATTCTTAGCTTTGTAAGTATGTTTAATTCTATTTATTGTGTGTGTGTGTATATATATATATTGATTCACTTACATTCACAATGCTTTCAAAAAAAGTTGAGAATTTTAAGGAATTCTTAGCTTTGTATGTTTAATTCTATTTATTGTTGTGTTCATTAGGCTATCATTCGTTTTCTGTATTAATAACTCAGTTTTTAACGATACAGTTTCTTAAACCAAATGTTAACAGATTAAAAACAACAACAACAAAACAACCAAAAAAAAACAAACAAATAGATGCGTTGTTTGTAGGACATTTTGAATAAAGTTATCTTAAGTCAAATATACCACTAGTATTTATTAGCTAGTTATTACATTTTCTTAAAACTAAACTTTTTAGCGTTACAACTTAAAATGACACAGTAAAAAGTTGGTTTAACTTAGATTGCTATCGAATGTCCTTAAGAGCAGGCTTGCGGAGCCGGAGCCGAAGAACCGTGGAGCCGCACTTTTTGCTGGAGCCGTAGCCGGAGCCGAAAAAATCTGGGGGCTCCACGGCTCCCAATTTTTTTTTAAAGCAGAATTTTTTTTTTAGCTTTAAAATTCCAAATTTGTTTGATTGTTTGCCTCTTACAATTTGAAATGTTTTCATGTTCAACGAACGCCACAACAGTAACAGCATTTAAATGATAGCGTGCACGCACATCACCACAAGAAATCTTTAATGGGGAATCGTTTTGTGTTCGTTTTAAATCTTGTTTACCTTCCGAAATTTTTTTAATGGCATGTTATTTTGTTATATATAAAGTTAAAAAAGTTTTATTTCATAGAATAATTGTATCAATCATTAAAAAATACATTTTTACTACGACGACAATAGAACGCGTCATTTTGTATATTATTTTACCGCGAATTTGTAATAGACTAAAAACAAAATGGTCGCTTTCTGTATTTAACAATTTTATTATAAACAGAATATCTGAAATAGAGTAGATAAATTTATAAGGCTGTGGGTCCGAATAAAAATCGGAGTTTATTGGTTCCCGGGTCCGAATAGTCCCTTAGAATTTATAAATAATAAATATAAATACTGAAGTCTTTAAAAATTTTAAAATAATGTATCATTTTACTATTTGCTAATTTGATCATTGAAATAACTTTTTATTACTTATGAAAATGGCGACTAGTGAAAGCTCGGTCGAAAATAATGATATGATTCTGGATGCACTGAAATGGTTTGTTTTTGGAAAAACCAACAATGCGTATATTTTACAAGTGCCTGACTATGGGGGTGAACGCGGCTAAATTTGCATAACTTTTTCTCAGCGGCATGTTTGCGTGGCGCAATTAAAAAAAAAATACTCTCGTGTGATACTATCTTAATAGGGAGCCGAGCCGGAGCCGTAAAATTTGTGGGAGCCGGAGCCGGAACAAAATATGGCAGCTCCGCAAGCCTGGTAAATTCTACTCCTATTTTTCAATATTTGAAACGGGCTATAAGCTTCGTTTCAATTTTCTGCTATACAATGATCAACTGCCATGCATAAGTAGATACTACTCTATGTCAATTATCGAAAAAGAAAGAAAAGGAGAGAGAGAGAGAAAGAGAGAGAGAGAGAATGGGAACTTATGGGAACTTATGGGAATATGCGAGAGCATATGGTAATATGTGGGAGCTTATAGGAATATGTGAGATATAAATAATGTTATATATATATATATATATATATATATATATATATATATATATAGAGAGAGAGAGAGAGAGAGAGAGAGAGAAAGAGAGAGAAAGACAGAGAGAGAGCGAAATAAGGAGAAAAAGAGAGAGAGAGAATGGGAATATTTGGAAGCTTATGGGAATATGTAGGAGTTTATGGGAGTATTTAGGAGTTTAGGGGAATATGTGGTAGCTTATGGGAATATGTAGAAGCTTATGGGAATATGTAGGAGCTTATGGAAATATGTAGGAGCTTATGGGAATATGTAGGAGCTTATGGAAATATTGGGAGCCTATGGGAATATGTAGGAGCTTATGGGAATATGTAGGAGCTTATGGAAATATGTAGGAGCTTATGGAAATATTGGGAGCTTATGGGAGTATGTAGGAGCTTATGGAAATATTGGGAGCTTATGGGAATATGTAGGAGCTTATGGGAATATGTAGGAGCTTATGGAAATATGTAGGAGTTTATAGGAATATGTGGGAGCTTATGGGAATAAGTGGGAGCTTATGGGAATATGTGCCAATCGATTCTACTCCTGTTTAGAATGTGGCGAATGGGACTAAAGGCTTTGTGTTTATTTTCAACCACGTAAGGTCAAATTTTTACGCATCAGTAAATTCTACTCCTGTCTTTCAATTTTTGAAACGGACTATAAGCTTCGTTTCAATTTTCTGCTATACAATGATCAACTGCCATGCATAAAAAGAGAGAGAGAGAGAGAGAGATTGATAGAGAGAGAGAGAGAGAATGAGAGAAATAGAGCGAAATAAAAGAGAGAGAGAGAGAGAATGGGAATATTTGGGAGCTTATGGGAATATGTGGGAGCATAAGGTAATACTATCTTAATAGGGAGCCGGAGCCGTGCCGGAGCCGGAAAAAATATTTGGCGGCTCCGCAAGCCTGCTTATGGGAATATGTTAGAGCTTATGTGAATATTTGGGAGCTTATGGGAATATGTATGAGCTTATGGAAATATATAGGAGTTTATATGATTATGTGGGAGCTTATGGAAATATGTAGGAGTTTAGGGGAATATGTAGGAGTTTATAGGATTATGTGGGAACTTATGGGAATAAGTGGGAGCTTATGGGAATATGTGCCAATTGATTCTACTCCTGTTTAGTATTTGGCGAATGGGACTATAGGCTTTGTGTTTGTTTTCAACCAAGTAAGGTCAAATTTTTACGCATCAGTAAATTCTACTCCTGTTTTTCAATTTTTGAAACGGACTAAAAGCTTCGTTTCAATTTTCTGCTATACAATGATCAACTGCCATACATACGTAGATTCAACTCTATCAATTATCGATAAAGAGAGATGAGGTAATAGAGAGAGCGAGAGAGAAAAAGACAGAGAGAGAGAGAGAGAGAGTGAAAGAAAGAAGGAGAGAAAGAGAGCGAAATAATGACAAAGAGAGAGAGAGAGAGAGAATGGGAATATTTGGGAGCTTATGGGAATATGTAGGAACTTATGGGAATATGTAGGAACTTATGGGAATATTAGGAGCTTATGGGAACATTTAGGAGCTTATGGGAATTTTAGGAGCTTATGGGAATATGTAAGAGTTTATTGGAATATGTGGTAGCTTATGTGAATATCTGTGAGCTTATTGAAATATATAGGAACTTGTTGGAATATTAGGAGCTTATGGGGATATGTGGGAGCTTATGGGAATATGTGGGAGCATAAGGGATTATGTCGGAGCTTATGGGAATATGTAGGAGCTTATGGGAATATAATGATCTTATATGAATATGTGAGAGCTTATGTCAATAATTAGGAGCTTATGGGAATATATAGGAGCTTTTGGGAATATGTAGGAACTTATGGGAATATTACGAACTTATGGGGATATGTTGGAGTTTATGGGAATATGTAGGAGCTTGTGGGAATATTAGGAGCTTATTGGAATATTAGGAGCTTATGGAAATATTAGGTGTTTATGGGAATATTTAGGAGCTTATGGGAATATGTGGGAGCTTATGGGAATATGTGGGAGCATACGGGATTTTGTAGGAGCTTATGGGAATATGTAGAAGCTTATGGAAATATTAGGTGCTTATGGGAATATTTAGGAGCTTATGGGAATATGTCGGAGGTTTAGAGAATATGTAGGAGCTTATGGGAATATAAGGAGCTTATGGGAATATGTGAGAGCTTATGTGAATATTTGGGAGTTTAGAAGAATATGTAGGAACTTATGGGAATATGTAGGAGTTTATAGGATTATGTGGGAGCTTTTGGGAATAAGTGGGCGGTTATGGGAATATGTGCCAATTGACTCTACTCCTGTTTAGTATTTGGCGAATGAGACTATAGGCTTTGTGTTTATTTTCAACCACGTAAGGTCAAATTTTTACGCATCAAATAAATTCCAGGCTTGCGGAGCCGGAGCCGAGGAGCCATGGAGCCGCACTTTTTGCTAGAGCCGGAGCCGATAAAATCTGGCAGCTCTACGGCTCCCATTTTTTTTTAAAGCAGAATTATTTTTTTAGCTTCAATAATGATATGATTCTGGATGCACTGAAATTGTTTGTTTTTAGTAAAGCCGACAATGCGTATATTTTTCAAGTTCCTGACTATGGGGGTGAACGCGGCAAAATGTGCATAACTTTTTATCAGCGGCATGTTTGCGTGGCGCAATTACAAAAATTTTTTGTCTCGTGTGATACTATCTTAATAGGGAGTCGGAGCCGAGCCGGAGCCGTAAAATTTGCGGGAGCCGGAGCCGGTAAAAAATTTGGCGGCTCCGCAAGCCTGCTTAAGAGTGTAAAATCAGTGGCGTAGTGAAGGTGGAGCAAGGGGCATCATGCCCCGGGCGCTACTCACAAATGGGCGCCAAAAGGTATATTTTACATATAATATGATATGATTTTCGAATGGGGGGGCGCTAAAAAGGAATTTTTCCCCGGACGCGAATTAATCTCGCTACGCCACTGTGTCAGATCTCCCTGCTATTTGATTAAAGTGATTATCACAGAACAATACACTATCTATCTATCCGTCCACCCGTCTATTTATCTATGATTTATTGTTTACATTCTCGCCTGTCTATATCAGGGGTGGGCAAACTTTTTCTACTGAGGGCCAAATTGAAAACTTGATTTTTATCGGCGGGTCGCATATATATATATATATATATATATATATATATATATATATATATATGAATATATATATATATATATATATATATATATATATATATATATATATATATTGTCTACTTAATTACAATTTACAACGTAGGAAAATATGAAGTAAAGATAATTTGTCATTTAAACATTCACATTGCACCTTAAAATACAAACTTAATCAGCTGCTAATTTAGTAATAAGTCTTTACTATTCATAATTATTTCAACAAAAGAACTGACTTGAACATCTCCTTCAGGTCATAACCTATTTACAGGTCAAGTAGCTCCAACTTATGTTCTGGAACAATAAAACCGATTTAATAACACTAGATTCAAATCAAATAGTCCGAATAAAATTTCAAAAATATAGCAAAAACTCCAAAACAAAGAGAATTAACATGGACATAGGATCGTAACTTGAACTGGGGAACGGGCCGCATAATATACTCTGACTGGCCGCATGCGGCCCGGGGTCGTAGTTTGCCCATCCCTGGCCTATATGGTTGCATGTCCGATAGTCTGAGCGTCTGTTTGTCATTCTGTGTCTGCCTCCTGGTCTCTGTCTCCGTCTATATATCTAATGTACCTATTATGTTGTTTTTTTATCTCCCATATCATCACACAGAGAATACATATGCCAAGATAAATTTGTCTGACATTCATTATAATCAGCTCTTTTGTAAATTGGGAAATAGTTTTCACAAGTCGATAAAAACAACAACAGCTAACTATGACGACATACATTCAACACGACTTCCTGCAGTAAACAACCAATAGAGCAATGTTGGACCATGTCGCAGGGGACGCTACTCATTCTACTCGACCAGATACAAATCTGGGATCCCCTGACAAGTTCTGCCCACTGAGTCCCATCGCCCCGCGTCCTCCTCAAAGAAGATCCGCCTTCGTTTCAAATACATAAATAAAACTATAAATAAATAAATAAATCTATAAATACATATTTAAAAAATAAATAATTATTTAAATAAATAAAAAAAAAATATTTGAAAGCGAAGTGCTCCTCTTTAGTCACTGGTCCCCCAACCTTTTTCTCGCCTCTGACTGGTCAGCGTTTGATAATTTCACTGCGGCCCACTTGGAAAGGGGAAAGGGGGGGGGGAGAGGCGTTGATTATTTATCGTACATGGAAAGTCGCACAATCACGAGATAAATAAATAAAAAGGAAATCATTTAATGTTTCTTGGGCGGCCCAGGAAAATTCGTTCCACGGACCGGTAAGTTTTACCTGTTATTTAAATATAGTTTTTTTTTTTAAATTTATATTTAATTAGTTTATTTTAATAAATACCATGTGCTTGTAATTTTAAAATGTGAACAATGGGCTAGAACCCGGATGGTTGATACCTTAGATTTCTAACGGTACTTTAAAAAAAATTTGACAGAGGTGCGTTTCACAGTTTAGCATACAGGTATGCATTTAGATTTAACACCACAGTCATTACACACTAATGTTTATTTTGTGTCCCGTGAGTCACGCTTATTTATTTCATTCAAAAGTTGGAAAAGGTGGCTAGTCTGCAAATGTATTTTTTTATTGGGTTATAAACTAAACCTGTTAGTATTCATATGTATCATAATGAATATAAATACTCTAGTACTTATTAATTGAATATTTAAATTATAAGTTTATCATCTGTCCCGTGAGTCTCGTGGAATGGCTGACCAGAAACCCCTGCATTTAATTGTCCAAATGTTTTTTTTAACTGGAGAATTTTTCAATCCGATTTTCGTGGTATGAGATTTTTTTTGGACAGAAATTGGCTTACTCTATAACAAGCCATCGCAATGCAAAGGTGAATATTTGTAGCTTAATTATAGTTAGTTGGTGTGAGATGTATAATTTTATGCCACTCGGTAGGTCTGAGTTAGTTGATGAAACAGACGTGGAGTCGCCGCATCTTCTAGGACCGGCCCTGTTTGAGATTACAATTCACACTTTCTTTTTCCATGAAGACTATTACACAGAAGACGAAAGGATGCCATTACGGCATTACATGCATTGACATTTCTTGTACATGGGCTTATCGGACATTTCTTGCACATGGGCTTATTGGACATTTCTTGTACATGGGCTTATTGGACATTTCTTGTACATGGGCTTATTGGAAATTTCTTGTACATGGGCTTATTAATTGTAGTTTTTTTCTTTACTTTAAGACAATGGCTGACATTTTACCTTGCTAGTTTTTTCAACACAATGTTTCGCTATCCTCGTTTATCACAGAGTATTCGGTCAGACTGCATAGGTGCGCTTGTATGTGTATGCCCTTTGACCTTCAATAAATCATAAACGTATAAACGATACGATTTTTTTTTCTGTATCAAAAAAAGTATTTAACAGTTGTAAGTTATCAAATATAAGTATTTAACAGTTGTAAGTTATCAAAATATAAGTATTTAACAGTTGTAAGATATCAAATATAAGTATTTAACAGTTGTAAGTTATCAAATATAAGTATTTAACAGTTGTAAGTTAGTTATCAAATATAAGTATTTACAGTTGTAAGTTATCAAAATATAAGTATTTAACAGTTGTAAGTTATCAAATATATGTATTTTACAGTTGTAAGTTATCAAATATAAGTATTTAACAGTTGTAAGTTATCAAATATTAGTATTTAACAGTTGTAAGTTATCAAATATATATAAGTATTTAACAGTTGTAAGTTATCAAATATAAGTATTTAACAGTTATAAGTTATCAAATATAAGTATTTAACAGTTGTAAGTTATCAAATATATGTATTTAACAGTTGTAAGTTATCAAATATAAGTATTTAACAGTTGTAAGTTATCAAATATATGTATTGAACAGTTGTAAGTTATCAAATATAAGTTTATAACAGTTGTAAGTTATCAAATATAAGTATTTAACAGTTGTAAGTTATCAAATATATGTATTGAACAGTTTTAAGTATTGTTTTAAAGTAAATAGTCCTTTTTTTAGAGCATTTTCCATGATGTATTTATCATTTTGTAGGTCTTGGCCTGCCATGTGTACATCAAAAGTCCATTTCGCGATATGACCTTTCAGGGCCGGGCTTCAGGGTTCCTAAGGGGCTTATATATTATATGTAGATTATAAGCTAAACAAAGGGGCGTAATCATTATTTATTTTTGTAACAGTTATTAAACATGACTTACTTCCCTCTCTGTACATGAAAATGCTCTAAAACGTCCTGTTTTTACAGGCTTAATTTTTGCTTGTTTTTGTTTACAGACATTGCGAAATGAGTTTAGGGGTTGGGCAAAAATAAAGGAGAAAAAAATTGCTAATAGTATTTGTACAAGGTGGCTTAGTGAACTAATTAATGATTTATTGGGCAAGAGCTTAGCTTTCACTGTTCGTCCCCCCCACTCGCCCCGCCCAACTCCCAGGGTGTTTTGATAAATCGAGGCGACACGCGGTTCACCCACATGTTCCACTCAGATACCGGAGACTCCATTATTTTAAATTACTGGTTGAATAATTTACTATAGAGAGAGAGAGAATACTTTTGTAGAATGTTTTATTGCATTCCAGTTTTTTTTTAATGAGCCAGACGATTATGAGACCTTTCAAAGAATCGTATAACGGACATGGATGAGGAGAACATTATATTGTGGGTGGGAGCAGACTTTTTTGTTGTTGTTGCTGTAAAAAAATGTGTTATTTATTCGGATAGCCGTGACAGTTGAAGCAAACTTTGTTTACATTAATTTAAAGATATAAAAATTAGATAACTGCGTAGATGGTGGTAGCGGGAGTGGAATCTCTGTAATATAACTAGGTCGATAGGCCCAGGGTAGTGGGTCTCTATAATATAACTAGGTAGATAGGGCCAGGGTAGTGGAATCTCTATAATATAACTAGGTAGATAGGGCCAGGGTAGCGGGTAGTGGCAGGGCCGTTTTTTCAAGGTCATCGTAGGCCCTAATCACTTTCAAAGTCGTAAGCCCTCCCCCCGATTTCATTTTTTAAAATATTTTTCAAGAATGCACCGGCACTCATTTGCCATTCTGGCTTTCGTAGGCCCTTGAAAAGTCCGTAGGCCCTAGGCACAGTGCCTACTGTGCCTATATAATAAAGCGGCCCTGGGTAGTGGGTCTCTATTATATAACTAGGTGCATGGTGGTGGCGGGAGGTGGGGGTCTCTATTATATAACTAGGTACTTGGAGTCGGGATCCTGAAATTTATGTTGAATTCACGAATTTATTGTTCTTTATTGGTTTAGTACGGATGTTTGACTTGGACCACATGCTACCATCGGTAACAAATACCATACACCACCATATTGATTAAAAAAACAGTCAATACGACAATATTGCTTTAAAATGTAAATAGATATATATTTTTCATAGCGTTTTTGCGTCACATGTTATTGAGCGATCTCTATGATGCTCGCATTAAATCGCACAGAGACCTGGTCAAACTATTCAATTACGCTAAAAATTCAATCCTGCTTTAATAACTATAATGATGATATTAAATATTTACACAAGTAAAATAAAAGACGTAAGTCCAGTTAGGATTCCAACTTCATAAGAGAAATAACCATGAACCCGATACTAGCTGTCCTGTCCAGAATCCATTCATTTGCATTTGTGTCTTTCCCAGTTATTGTTCCGCCCCTTCCCCCCCCTCCCCCACACACAGGTAGCTGTCATTCGTCAAACAAAAGGCCGCTATTTTATTGGTATAGGGCTAGTTTCTGATTCGAACCATATATAAAAATATATCTTTTCTATCTCCCCCCCCCTCCCCCCCACATACACACACTCACGCTTCCATAAAGTTATTCTAGAGAGACCTAAGTTGAGTGTCCGATGACCCGATATAGCCCTGTGTGATGTGACGTGTACATTTTGAAGGACCTCGCATGACACCTAGCCCATTGGTCGGCCAGCCGTGGCAGACCATCCTAATGAAATGAAGGTAATTGTTTTGTTTTTTTGGGTTGGTGGGGGGGGGTGGGAGGAGGACTGGGGGCAAGACGGCATACCAAGGGGATAACCGCCTCAGGCATCGCGGGAGATTCTTTAGTTAACAAGGTGGAAACAACAACAACAACAACAACATCAACAACAAACAACATACGATTAAACTTTTCGGACCGGCATATTATAGCCCAGGGCCTGGCTTACTGAAAACAAGAAAATTATGGGTCAAAGGTCACAATTTTACTTCGCCCTGGGGGTTACAAAGTGACCCAACCGCTGACCTAGATACTACCAGTTACTGGACCAATGAAACGGAGAGGGAAGCAAGTAAATCAACCGATGATAAAATATGTACGGGGCTTCATCCCCCCTCCCCTCCCCTCTCGGTGGGTACGAACAGATCTAAGTAATTAATTTAAGTTTTACCCTGGGGGCCAGTTCTGAGCTCTTTGTTCTGCACACATAATATTATTGTTTGTTTGTTTTTACTTCAAATGACCGGTGCTAGATTAACTTCGTTAACAAACATACATCCAAACGAAATAAATATTATCCATAAACATTTTAAATACCCAGAGCCTGTACTAGGGCGTCTGGCGCCATGGACGAAAGTAATTGTACAATGTACACAGTGAAATCGTTGGGTACAAATTATGTACAAATAATATTTCTTAGTTGGGTTAAATCGACTATCAATCTGAAAGCCACGAGTAGATGGGTTAACTCGACTATCAATCTGAATGCCACGGGTAGATGGGTTAACTTGACTATCTATCTGAAAGCCACGGGTGGATGGGTTAACTTGACTATCTATCTGAATGCCACGGGTGGATGGGTTAACTTGACTATCTATCTGAATGCCACAGGTAGATGGGTTAACTTGACTATCATTCTGAATGCCTCGGGTGGATGGGTTAACTTAACTATCAATCTGAAAGCCACGGGTGGATGGGTTAACTCGACTATCTATCTGAATGCCACGGGTAGATGGGTTAACTCGACTATCAATCTGAATGCCACGGGTAGATGGGTTAACTTGACTATCAATCTGAATGCCACGGGTAGATGGGTTAACTCGACTATCTATCTGAAAGCCACGGGTGGATGGGTTAACTTGACTATCTATCTGAATGCCACGGGTAGATGGGTTAACTCGACTATCAATCTGAATGCCACGGGTGGATGGGTTAACTCGACTATCTATCTGAATGCCACGGGTGGATGGGTTAACTCGACTATCTATCTGAATGCCACGGGTGGATGGGTTAACTCGACTATCTATCTGAATGCCACGGGTGGATGGGTTAACTCGACTATCTATCTGAATGCCACGGGTAGATGGGTTAACTTGACTATCAATCTGAATGCCACGGGTAGATGGGTTAACTTGACTATCTATCTGAATGCCACGGGTGGATGGGTTAACTCGACTATCTATCTGAATGCCACGGGTGGATGGGTTAACTTGACTATCTATCTGAATGCCACGGGTAGATGGGTTAACTTGACTATCTATCTGAATGCCACGGGTGGATGGGTTAACTCGACTATCTATCTGAATGCCACGGGTAGATGGGTTAACTCGACTATCAATCTGAATGCCACGGGTAGATGGGTTAACTTGACTATCTATCTGAATGCCACGGGTGGATGGGTTAACTTGACTATCTATCTGAATGCCACGGGTAGATGGGTTAACTTGACTATCTATCTGAATGCCACGGGTAGATGGGTTAACTCGACTATCTATCTGAATGCCACGGGTAGATGGGTTAACTTGACTATCTATCTGAATGCCACGGGTAGATGGGTTAACTCGACTATCTATCTGAATGCCACGGGTGGATGGGTTAACTCGACTATCTATCTGAATGCCACGGGTAGATGGGTTAACTCGACTATCTATCTGAATGCCACGGGTAGATGGGTTAACTCGACTATCAATCTGAAAGCCACGGGTGGATGGGTTAACTTGACTATCTATCTGAATGCCACGGGTAGATGGGTTAACTCGACTATCTATCTGAATGCCACGGGTGGATGGGTTAACTCGACTATCTATCTGAATGCCACGGGTGGATGGGGTAACTCGACTATATATCTGAATGCCACGGGTGGATGGGTTAACTTGACTAGCCACGGGTTGATGGGTTAAATCGACTATCTATCTGAATGCCACAGGTAAATGGGTTAACTTGACTATCAATCTGAATGCCACGGGTAGATGGGTTAACTTGACTATCTATCTGAATGCCACGGGTGGATGGGTTAACTTGACTATCTATCTGAATGACACGGGTAGATGGGTTAACTTGACTATCTATCTGAATGTCACGGGTAGATGGGTTAACTTGACTAACTATCTGAATGCCACGGGTAGATGGGTTAACTTGACTATCTATCTGAATGCCACGGGAAGATAGGTTAACTTGACTATCTATTTGACTGTCACGGGTAGATGGGTTAACTCGACTATCTATCTGAATGCCACGGGTGGATGGGTTAACTCGACTATCTATCTGAATGCCACGGGTAGATGGGTTAACTCGAGTATCTATCTGAATGCCACGGGTAGATGGGTTAACTCGACTATCAATCTGAAAGCCACGGGTGGATGGGTTAACTTTACTATCTATCTGAATGCCACGGGTAGATGGGTTAACTCGACTATCAATCTGAAAGCCACGGGTGGATGGGTTAACTTGACTATCTATCTGAAAGCCACGGGTGGATGGGTTAACTTGACTATCAATCTGAAAGCCACGGGTGGATGGGTTAACTTGACTATCTATCTGAATGCCACGGGTAGATGGGTTAACTTGACTATCTATCTGAATGTCACGGGTAGATGGGTTAACTTGACTATCTATCTGAATGCCACGGGTGGATGGGTTAACTTGACTATCTATCTGAATGCCACGGGTAGATGGGTTAACTCGACTATCTATCTGAATGCCACGGGTAGATGGGTTAACTCGACTATCTATCTGAATGCCACGGGTAGATGGGTTAACTTGACTATCTATCTGAATGCCACGGGTAGATGGGTTAACTCGACTATCTATCTGAATGCCACGGGTAGATGGGTTAACTCGACTATCAATCTGAATGCCACGGGTGGATGGGTTAACTCGACTATCTATCTGAATGCCACGGGTGGATGGGTTAACTTGACTACTACAAATTATGTACAAATAATATTTCTTAGTTGGGTTAACTAGACTATCAATCTGAAAGCCACGGGTAGATGGGTAAACTCGACTATCAATCTGAATGCCACGAATTGATGGGTTAACTTGACTATCTATCTGAATGCCACGGGTGGATGGGTTAACTCGACTATCTATCTGAATGCCACGGGTGGATGGGTTAACTCGACTATCTATCTGAATGCCACGGGTAGATGGGTCAACTCGAGTATCTATCTGAATGCCACGGGTAGATGGGTTAACTCGACTATCAATCTGATAGCCACGGGTGGATGGGTTAACGTTACTATCTATCTGAATGCCACGGGTAGATGGGTTGACTCGACTATCAATCTGAAAGCCACGGGTGGAAAGGTTAACTTGACTATCTATCTGAAAGCCACGGGTGGATGGGTTAACTTGACTATCAATCTGAAAGCCACGGGTGGATGGGTCAACTCGAGTATCTATCTGAATGCCACGGGTAGATGGGTTAACTCGACTATCAATCTGATAGCCACGGGTGGATGGGTTAACGTTACTATCTATCTGAATGCCACGGGTAGATGGGTTGACTCGACTATCAATCTGAAAGCCACGGGTGGAAAGGTTAACTTGACTATCTATCTGAAAGCCACGGGTGGATGGGTTAACTTGACTATCAATCTGAAAGCCACGGGTGGATGGGTTAACTCGACTATCTATCTGAATGCCACGGGTAGATGGGTTAACTCGACTATCAATCTGAATGCCACGGGTAGATGGGTTTTACCCTGGGGGCCAGTTCTGAGCTCTTTGTTCTGCACACACAATATTATTGTTTGTTTGTTTTTACTTCAAATGACCGGTGCTAGATTAACTTCGTTAACAAACATACATCCAAACGAAATAAATATTATCCATAAACATTTTAAATACCCAGAGCCTGTACTAGGGCGTCTGGCGCCATGGACGAAAGTAATTGTACAATGTACACAGTGAAATCGTTGACTACAAATTATGTACAAATAATATTTCTTAGTTGGGTTAACTAGACTATCAATCTGAAAGCCACGGGTAGATGGGTTAACTCGACTATCAATCTGAATGCCACGGGTTGATGGGTTAACTTGACTATCTATCTGAATGCCACGGGTGGATGGGTTAACTCGACTATCTATCTGAATGCCACGGGTGGATGGGTTAACTCGACTATCTATCTGAATGCCACGGGTAGATGGGTCAACTCGAGTATCTATCTGAATGCCACGGGTAGATGGGTTAACTCGACTATCAATCTGATAGCCACGGGTGGATGGGTTAACGTTACTATCTATCTGAATGCCACGGGTAGATGGGTTGACTCGACTATCAATCTGAAAGCCACGGGTGGAAAGGTTAACTTGACTATCTATCTGAAAGCCACGGGTGGATGGGTTAACTCGACTATCTATCTGAATGCCACGGGTAGATGGGTCAACTCGAGTATCTATCTGAATGCCACGGGTAGATGGGTTAACTCGACTATCAATCTGATAGCCACGGGTGGATGGGTTAACGTTACTATCTATCTGAATGCCACGGGTAGATGGGTTGACTCGACTATCAATCTGAAAGCCACGGGTGGAAAGGTTAACTTGACTATCTATCTGAAAGCCACGGGTGGATGGGTTAACTTGACTATCAATCTGAAAGCCACGGGTGGATGGGTTAACTCGACTATCTATCTGAATGCCACGGGTAGATGGGTTAACTCGACTATCAATCTGAATGCCACGGGTAGATGGGTTTTACCCTGGGGGCCAGTTCTGAGCTCTATGTTCTGCACACACAATATTATTGTTTGTTTGTTTTTACTTCAAATGACCGGTGCTAGATTAACTTCGTTAACAAACATACATCCAAACGAAATAAATATTATCCATAAACATTTTAAATACCCAGAACCTGTACTAGGGCGTCTGGCGCCATGGACGAAAGTAATTGTACAATGTACACAGTGAAAATCGTTGACTACAAATTATGTACAAATAATATTTCTTAGTTGGGTTAACTAGACTATCAATCTGAAAGCCACGGGTAGATGGGTTAACTCGACTATCAATCTGAATGCCACGGGTAGATGGGTTAACTTGACTATCTATCTGAAAGCCGCGGGTGGATGGGTTAACTTGACTATCTATCTGAATGCCACGGGTGGATGGGTTAACTTGACTATCTATCTGAATGCCACGGGTAGATGGGTTAACTTGACTATCTATCTAAATGTCACGGGTAGATGGGTTAACTTGACTATCTATCTGAATGCCACGGGTTGATGGGTTAACTTGACTATCTATCTGAATGCCACGAGTTGATGGGTTAACTTGACTATCTATCTGACTGTCACGGGTAGATAGGTTAACTCGACTATCTATCTGAAAGCCACGGGTGGATGGGTTAACTCGACTATCTATCTGAATGCCACGGGTAGATGGGTTAACTCGAGTATCTATCTGAATGCCACGGGTAGATGGGTTAACTCGACTATCAATCTGAAAGCCACGGGTGGATGGGTTAACTTTACTATCTATCTGAATGCCACGGGTGGATGGGTTAACTCGACTATCTATCTGAATGCCACGGGTAGATGGGTTAACTCGACAATCAATCTGAATGCCACGGGTAGATGGGTTAACTTGACTATCAATCTGAATGCCACGGGTAGATGGGTTAACTCGACTATCTATCTGAAAGCCACGGGTGGATGGGTTAACCTGACTATCTATCTGAATGCCACGGGTAGATGGGTTAACTCGACTATCAATCTGAAAGCCACGGGTGGATGGGTTAACTTTACTATCTATCTGAATGCCACGGGTAGATGGGTTAACTCGACTATCTATCTGAATGCCACGGGTGGATGGGGTAACTCGACTATCTATCTGAATGCCACGGGTGGATGGGTTAACTTGTCTAGCCACGGGTGGATGGGTTAACTAGACTATCTATCTGAATGCCACAGGTAGATGGGTTAACTTGACTATCAATCTGAATGCCACGGGTAGATGGGTTAACTTGACTATCTATCTGAATGCCACGGGTGGATGGGTTAACTTGACTATCTGAATGACACGGGTAGATGGGTTAACTTGACTATCTATCTGAATGCCACGGGTAGATGGGTTAACTTGACTATCATTCTGAATGCCACGGGTGGATGTGTAACTTGACTATCTATCTGAATGCCATGGGTGGATGGGTTGACTCGACTATCTATCTCAATGCCACGGGTGGATGGGTTAACTCGACTATCAATCTGAATGCCACGGGTGAATGGGTTAACTCGACTATCAATGTGAATGCCACGGGTGGATGGGTTAACTCGACTATCAATCTGAATGCCACGGGTGAATGGGTTAACTCGACTATCTATCTGAATGCCACGGGTAGATGGGTTAACTCGACTATCAATCTGAATGCCACGGGTAGATGGGTTAACTTGACTATCAATCTGAATGCCACGGGTAGATGGGTTAACTCGACTATCTATCTGAATGCCACGGGTAGATGGGTTAACTCGACTATCAATCTGAAAGCCACGGGTAGATGGGTTAACTTTACTATCTATCTGAACGCCACGGGTAGATGGGTTAACTCGACTATCTATCTAAATGCCACGGGTGGATGGGTTAACTCGACTATCTATCTGAATGCCACGGGTGAATGGGTTAACTTGACTAGCCACGGGTGGATGGGTTAACTCGACTATCTATCTGAATGCCACGGGTAGATGGGTTAACTTGAATATCAATCTGAAAGCCACGGGTAGATGGGTTAACTTGACTATCTATCTGAATGTCACGGGTAGATGGGTTAACTTGACTATCTATCTGAATGCCACGGGTAGATGGGTTAACTTGACTATCTATCTGAATGCCACGGGTAGATGGGTCAACTTGACTATCTATCTTACTGTCACGGGTAGATGGGTTAACTCGACTATCTATCTGAATGCCACGGGGGGATGGGTTAACTCGACTATCTATATGAATGCCACGGGTAGATGTGTTAACTTGACTATCTATCTGAATGCCAAGGGTGGATGGGTTAACTTGACTATCTATCTGAATGATACGGGTAGATGGGTTAACTTGACTATCAATCTGAATGCCACGTGTGGATGGGTTAACTCGACTATCTATTTGAAAGCCACGGGTGGATGGGTTAACTCGACTATCCATCTGAAAGCCACGGGTAGATCGACTATCAATCTGAATGCCACGGGTAGATGGGTTAACTTGACTATCTATCTGAATGACACGGTAGATGGGTTAACTTGATTATCAATCTGAATGCCACGTGTGGATGGGTTAAGTCGATTATCTATCTGAAAGCCACGGGTGGATGGGTTTACTCGACTATCTATCTGAATGCCACGGGTGGATAGGTTAACTTGACTAGCCACGGGTGGATGGGTTAACTCGACTAACTATCTGAATGCTACGGGTAGATGGGTTAACTTGACTATCTATCTGAATGCCACGGGTAGATGGGTTAACTTGACTATCTATCTGAATGCCACGGGTGGATGGGTTAACTTGACTATATATCTGAATGACACGGGTATATGGGTTAACTCGACTCTCTTTCTGAATACTACGTGTGGATGGGTTAACTCGACTATCAATCTGAAAGGCACGGGTGGGTGGGTTAACTCGACTATCTATCTGAATGCCACGGGTAGATGGGTTAAATCGACAATCAATCTGAAAGCCACGGGTGGATGGGTTAACTTGATTATCTATCTGAAAGCCACGGGTGGATGGGTTAACTTGACTATCAATCTGAAAGCCACGGGTGGATGGGTTAACTCGGCTATCTATCTAAATGCCACGGGTAGATGGGTTAACTCGACTATCAATCTTAATGCCACGGGTAGATGGGTTAACTCGACTATCAATCTGAATGCCACGGGTAGATGGGTTAACTCGACTATCTATCTGAAAGCCACGGGTAGATCGACTATCAATCTGAATGCCACGGGTATTTGGGTTAACTTGACTATCTATCTGAATGACACGGGTAGATGGGTTAACTTGATTATCAATCTGAATGCCACGTGTGGATGGGTTAAGTCGATTATCTATCTGAAAGCCACGGGTGGATGGGTTAACTTGACTATCTATCTGAATGCCACGGGTGGATAGGTTAACTTGACTAGCCACGGGTGGATGGGTTAACTCGACTAACTATCTGAATGCTACGGGTAGATGGGTTAACTTGACTATCAATCTGAATGCCACGGGTAGATGGGTTAACTTGACTATCTATCTGAATGCCACGGGTGGATGGGTTAACTTGACTATATATCTGAATGACACGGGTAGATGGGTTAACTCGACTATCTTTCTGAATACCACTGGTGGATGGGTTAACTCGACTATTAATCTGAAAGCCACGGGTGGGTGGGTTAACTCGACTATCTATCTGAATGCCACGGGTAGATGGGTTAACTCGACTATCAATCTGAATGCCACGGGTAGATGGGTTAACTTGACTATCAATCTGAATGCCACGGGTAGATGGGTTAACTTGACTATCTATCTGAATGCCACGGGTAGATGGGTTAACTCGACTATCTATCTGAATGCCACGGGTGGATGGGGTAACTCGACTATCTATCTGAATACCACGGGTAGATGGGTTAACTTGACTAGCCACGGGTGGATGTGTTAACTCGACTAACTTTCTGAATGCCACGGGTAGATGGGTTAACTTGACTATCTATGTGAATGCCACGGGTAGATGGGTTAACTTGACTATCTATCTGAATGCCACGGGGGGATGGGTTAACTCGACTATCTATCTGAATGCCACGGGTAGTTGTGTTAAGTTGACTATCTATCTGAATGCCACGGGTGGATCGGTTAACTTGACTATCTATCTGAATGACACGGGTGGATGGGTTAACTTTATTATCTATCTGAATGCCACGGGTAGATGGGTTAACTCGACTATCTATCTGAATGCCACGGGTGGATGGGGTAACTCGACTATCTATCTGAATACCACGGGTAGATGGGTTAACTTGACTAGCCACGGGTGGATGGGTTAACTCGACTAACTTTCTGAATGCCACGGGTAGATGGGTTAACTTGACTATCAATCTGAATGACACGGGTAGATGGGTTAATATGACTATCTATCTGAATGCCACGGGTGGATGGGTTAACTTAACTATCTATCTGAACGAAACGGGTAGATGGGTTAACTTGACTAGCCACGGGTGGATGGGTTAACTCGACTAACTTTCTGAATGCCACGGGTAGATGGGTTAACTTGACTATCATTCTGAATGCCACGTGTGGATCGGTTAACTCGACTATCTATCTGAAAGCCACGGGTGGATGGGTTAACTCGACTATCTATCTGAATGCCACGGGTAGATCGACTATCAATCTGAATGCCACGGGTAGATGGGTTAACTTGACTATCAATTTTAATGCCACGGGTAGATGGGTTAACTCGACTATCTATCTGAATGACACGGGTAGATGGGTTAACTTGACTATCTATCTGAATGCCACGGGTAGATGGGTTAACTTGACTATCAATCTGAATGCCACGTGTGGATGGGTTAACTCGACTATCTATTTGAAAGCCACGGGTGGATGGGTTAACTCGACTATCCATCTGAAAGCCACGGGTAGATCGACTATCAATCTGAATGCCACGGGTAGATGGGTTAACTTGACTATCTATCTGAATGACACGGTAGATGGGTTAACTTGATTATCAATCTGAATGCCACGTGTGGATGGGTTAAGTCGATTATCTATCTGAAAGCCACGGGTGGATGGGTTTACTCGACTATCTATCTGAATGCCACGGGTGGATAGGTTAACTTGACTAGCCACGGGTGGATGGGTTAACTCGACTAACTATCTGAATGCTACGGGTAGATGGGTTAACTTGACTATCTATCTGAATGCCACGGGTAGATGGGTTAACTTGACTATCTATCTGAATGCCACGGGTGGATGGGTTAACTTGACTATATATCTGAATGACACGGGTATATGGGTTAACTCGACTCTCTTTCTGAATACTACGTGTGGATGGGTTAACTCGACTATCAATCTGAAAGGCACGGGTGGGTGGGTTAACTCGACTATCTATCTGAATGCCACGGGTAGATGGGTTAAATCGACAATCAATCTGAAAGCCACGGGTGGATGGGTTAACTTGATTATCTATCTGAAAGCCACGGGTGGATGGGTTAACTTGACTATCAATATGAAAGCCACGGGTGGATGGGTTAACTCGGCTATCTATCTAAATGCCACGGGTAGATGGGTTAACTCGACTATCAATCTGAATGCCACGGGTAGATGGGTTAACTCGACTATCAATCTGAATGCCACGGGTAGATGGGTTAACTCGACTATCTATCTGAAAGCCACGGGTAGATCGACTATCAATCTGAATGCCACGGGTATTTGGGTTAACTTGACTATCTATCTGAATGACACGGGTAGATGGGTTAACTTGATTATCAATCTGAATGCCACGTGTGGATGGGTTAAGTCGATTATCTATCTGAAAGCCACGGGTGGATGGGTTAACTTGACTATCTATCTGAATGCCACGGGTGGATAGGTTAACTTGACTAGCCACGGGTGGATGGGTTAACTCGACTAACTATCTGAATGCTACGGGTAGATGGGTTAACTTGACTATCAATCTGAATGCCACGGGTAGATGGGTTAACTTGACTATCTATCTGAATGCCACGGGTGGATGGGTTAACTTGACTATATATCTGAATGACACGGGTAGATGGGTTAACTCGACTATCTTTCTGAATACCACGGGTGGATGGGTTAACTCGACTATTAATCTGAAAGCCACGGGTGGGTGGGTTAACTCGACTATCTATCTGAATGCCACGGGTAGATGGGTTAACTCGACTATCAATCTGAATGCCACGGGTAGATGGGTTAACTTGACTATCAATCTGAATGACACGGGTAGATGGGTTAACTTGACTATCTATCTGAATGCCACGGGTAGATGGGTTAACTCGACTATCTATCTGAATGCCACGGGTGGATGGGGTAACTCGACTATCTATCTGAATACCACGGGTAGATGGGTTAACTTGACTAGCCACGGGTGGATGTGTTAACTCGACTAACTTTCTGAATGCCACGGGTAGATGGGTTAACTTGACTATCTATGTGAATGCCACGGGTAGATGGGTTAACTTGACTATCTATCTGAATGCCACGGGGGGATGGGTTAACTCGACTATCTATCTGAATGCCACGGGTAGTTGTGTTAAGTTGACTATCTATCTGAATGCCACGGGTGGATCGGTTAACTTGACTATCTATCTGAATGACACGGGTGGATGGGTTAACTTTATTATCTATCTGAATGCCACGGGTAGATGGGTTAACTCGACTATCTATCTGAATGCCACGGGTGGATGGGGTAACTCGACTATCTATCTGAATACCACGGGTAGATGGGTTAACTTGACTAGCCACGGGTGGATGGGTTAACTCGACTAACTTTCTGAATGCCACGGGTAGATGGGTTAACTTGACTATCAATCTGAATGACACGGGTAGATGGGTTAATATGACTATCTATCTGAATGCCACGGGTGGATGGGTTAACTTAACTATCTATCTGAACGAAACGGGTAGATGGGTTAACTTGACTAGCCACGGGTGGATGGGTTAACTCGACTAACTTTCTGAATGCCACGGGTAGATGGGTTAACTTGACTATCATTCTGAATGCCACGTGTGGATCGGTTAACTCGACTATCTATCTGAAAGCCACGGGTGGATGGGTTAACTCGACTACCTATCTGAATGCCACGGGTAGATCGACTATCAATCTGAATGCCACGGGTAGATGGGTTAACTTGACTATCAATTTTAATGCCACGGGTAGATGGGTTAACTCGACTATCTATCTGAATGACACGGGTAGATGGGTTAACTTGACTATCAATCTGAATGCCACGGGTAGATGGGTTAACTCGACTATCTATCTGAAAGCCACGGGTGGATGGGTTTACTTGACTATCTATCTGAATGCCACGGGTAGATGGGTTAACTCGACTATCAATCTGAAAGCCACGGGTGGATGGGGTAACTCGACTATCTATCTGAATGCCACGGGTGGATGGGTTAACTCGACTATCTATCTGAATGCCAAGGGTGGATGGGTTAACTTGACTATCTATCTGAATGATACGGGTAGATGGGTTAACTTGACTATCAATCTGAATGCCACGTGTGGATGGGTTAACTCGACTATCTATTTGAAAGCCACGGGTGGATGGGTTAACTCGACTAACCATCTGAAAGCCACGGGTAGATCGACTATCAATCTGAATGCCACGGGTAGATGGGTTAACTTGACTATCTATCTGAATGACACGGGTAGATGGGTTAACTTGATTATCAATCTGAATGCCACGTGTGGATGGGTTAAGTCGATTATCTATCTGAAAGCCACGGGTGGATGGGTTTACTCGACTATCTATCTGAATGCCACGGGTGGATAGGTTAACTTGACTAGCCACGGGTGGATGGGTTAACTCGACTAACTATCTGAATGCTACGGGTAGATGGGTTAACTTGACTATCTATCTGAATGCCACGGGTAGATGGGTTAACTTGACTATCTATCTGAATGCCACGGGTGGATGGGTTAACTTGACTATATATCTGAATGACACGGGTATATGGGTTAACTCGACTCTCTTTCTGAATACTACGTGTGGATGGGTTAACTCGACTATCAATCTGAAAGGCTCGGGTGGGTGGGTTAACTCGACTATCTATCTGAATGCCACGGGTAGATGGGTTAAATCGACTATCAATCTGAAAGCCACGGGTGGATGGGTTAACTTGATTATCTATCTGAAAGCCACGGGTGGATGGGTTAACTTGACTATTAATCTGAAAGCCACGGGTGGATGGGTTAACTCGACTATCTATCTGAAAGCCACGGGTAGATCGACTATCAATCTGAATGCCACGGGTATTTGGGTTAACTTGACTATCTATCTGAATGACACGGGTAGATGGGTTAACTTGATTATCAATCTGAATGCCACGTGTGGATGGGTTAAGTCGATTATCTATCTGAAAGCCACGGGTGGATGGGTTAACTTGACTAGCCACGGGTGGATGGGTTAACTCGACTAACTATCTGAATGCTACGGGTAGATGGGTTAACTTGACTATCAATCTGAATGCCACGGGTAGATGGGTTAACTTGACTATCTATCTGAATGCCACGGGTGGATAGGTTAACTTGACTAGCCACGGGTGGATGGGTTAACTCGACTAACTATCTGAATGCTACGGGTAGATGGGTTAACTTGACTATCTATCTGAATGCCACGGGTAGATGGGTTAACTTGACTATCTATCTGAATGCCACGGGTGGATGGGTTAACTTGACTATATATCTGAATGACACGGGTAGATGGGTTAACTCGACTATCTTTCTGAATACCACGGGTGGATGGGTTAACTCGACTATTAATCTGAAAGCCACGGGTGGGTGGGTTAACTCGACTATCTATCTGAATGCCACGGGTAGATGGGTTAACTCGACTATCAATCTGAATGCCACGGGTAGATGGGTTAACTCGACTATCAATCTGAATACCACGGGTAGATGGGTTAACTTGACTAGCCACGGGTGGATGTGTTAACTCGACTAACTTTCTGAATGCCACGGGTAGATGGGTTAACTTGACTATCTATGTGAATGCCACGGGTAGATGGGTTAACTTGACTATCTATCTGAATGCCACGGGTAGATGGGTTAACTTGACTATCTATCTGACTGTCACGGGTAGATGGGTTAACTCGACTATCTATCTAAATGCCACGGGGGGATGGGTTAACTCGACTATCTATCTGAATGCCACGGGTAGTTGTGTTAAGTTGACTATCTATCTGAATGCCACGGGTGGATCGGTTAACTTGACTATCTATCTGAATGACACGGGTGGATGGGTTAACTTTATTATCTATCTGAATGCCACGGGTAGATGGGTTAACTCGACTATCTATCTGAATGCCACGGGTGGATGGGTTAACTCGACTATCTATCTGAATACCACGGGTAGATGGGTTAACTTGACTAGCCACGGGTGGATGGGTTAACTCGACTAACTTTCTGAATGCCACGGGTAGATGGGTTAACTTGACTATCAATCTGAATGCCACGGGTAGATGGGTTAATATGACTATCTATCTGAATGCCACGGGTGGATGGGTTATCTTGACTATCTATCTGAACGAAACGGGTAGATGGGTTAACTTGACTAGCCACGGGTGGATGGGTTAACTCGACTAACTTTCAGAATGCCACGGGTAGATGGGTTAACTTGACTATCATTCTGAATGCCACGTGTGGATCGGTTAACTCGACTATCTATCTGAAAGCCACGGGTGGATGGGTTAACTCGACTATCTATCTGAATGCCACGGGTAGATCGACTATCAATCTGAATGCCACGGGTAGATGGGTTAACTTGACTATCAATCTTAATGCCACGGGTAGATGGGTTGACTCGACTATCAATCTGAAAGCCACGGGTGGAAAGGTTAACTTGACTATCTATCTGAAAGCCACGGGTGGATGGGTTAACTTGACTATCAATCTGAAAGACACGTGTGGATGGGTTAACTCGACTATCAATCTGAAAGGCACGGGTGGGTGGGTTAACTCGACTATCTATCTGAATGCCACGGGTAGATGGGTTAAATCGACTATCAATCTGAAAGCCACGGGTGGATGGGTTAACTTGATTATCTATCTGAAAGCCACGGGTGGATGGGTTAACTTGACTATCAATCTGAAAGCCACGGGTGGATGGGTTAACTCGACTATCTATCTAAATGCCACGGGTAGATGGGTTAACTCGACTATCAATCTGAATGCCACGGGTAGATGGGTTAACTCGACTATCAATCTGAATGCCACGGGTAGATGGGTTAACTCGACTATCTATCTGAAAGCCACGGGTAGATCGACTATCAATCTGAATGCCACGGGTATTTGGGTTAACTTGACTATCTATCTGAATGACACGGGTAGATGGGTTAACTTGATTATCAATCTGAATGCCACGTGTGGATGGGTTAAGTCGATTATCTATCTGAAAGCCACGGGTGGATGGGTTAACTTGACTAGCCACGGGTGGATGGGTTAACTCGACTAACTATCTGAATGCTACGGGTAGATGGGTTAACTTGACTATCAATCTGAATGCCACGGGTAGATGGGTTAACTTGACTATCTATCTGAATGCCACGGGTGGATAGGTTAACTTGACTAGCCACGGGTGGATGGGTTAACTCGACTAACTATCTGAATGCTACGGGTAGATGGGTTAACTTGACTATCAATCTGAATGCCACGGGTAGATGGGTTAACTTGACTATCTATCTGAATGCCACGGGTGGATGGGTTAACTTGACTATATATCTGAATGACACGGGTAGATGGGTTAACTCGACTATCTTTCTGAATACCACGGGTGGATGGGTTAACTCGACTATTAATCTGAAAGCCACGGGTGGGTGGGTTAACTCGACTATCTATCTGAATGCCACGGGTAGATGGGTTAACTCGACTATCAATCTGAATGCCACGGGTAGATGGGTTAACTTGACTATCAATCTGAATGCCACGGGTAGATGGGTTAACTTGACTATCTATCTGAATGCCACGGGTAGATGGGTTAACTCGACAATCTATCTGAATGCCACGGGTGGATGGGGTAACTCGACTATCTATCTGAATACCACGGGTAGATGGGTTAACTTGACTAGCCACGGGTGGATGTGTTAACTCGACTAACTTTCTGAATGCCACGGGTAGATGGGTTAACTTGACTATCTATGTGAATGCCACGGGTAGATGGGTTAACTTGACTATCTATCTGAATGCCACGGGTAGATGGGTTAACTTGACTATCTATCTGACTGTCACGGGTAGATGGGTTAACTCGACTATCTATCTGAATGCCACGGGGCGATGGGTTAACTCGACTATCTATCTGAATGCCACGGGTAGTTGTGTTAAGTTGACTATCTATCTGAATGCCACGGGTGGATCGGTTAACTTGACTATCTATCTGAATGACACGGGTGGATGGGTTAACTTTATTATCTATCTGAATGCCACGGGTAGATGGGTTAACTCGACTATCTATCTGAATGCCACGGGTGGATGGGGTAACTCGACTATCTATCTGAATACCACGGGTAGATGGGTTAACTTGACTAGCCACGGGTGGATGGGTTAACTCGACTAACTTTCTGAATGCCACGGGTAGATGGGTTAACTTGACTATCAATCTGAATGCCACGGGTAGATGGGTTAATATGACTATCTATCTGAATGCCACGGGTGGATGGGTTATCTTGACTATCTATCTGAACGAAACGGGTAGATGGGTTAACTTGACTAGCCACGGGTGGATGGGTTAACTCGACTAACTTTCTGAATGCCACGGGTAGATGGGTTAACTTGACTATCATTCTGAATGCCACGTGTGGATCGGTTAACTCGACTATCTATCTGAAAGCCACGGGTGGATGGGTTAACTCGACTATCTATCTGAATGCCACGGGTAGATCGACTATCAATCTGAATGCCACGGGTAGATGGGTTAACTTGACTATCAATCTTAATGCCACGGGTAGATGGGTTGACTCGACTATCAATCTGAAAGCCACGGGTGGAAAGGTTAACTTGACTATCTATCTGAAAGCCACGGGTGGATGGGTTAACTTGACTATCTATCTGAAAGACACGTGTGGATTGGTTAACTCGACTATCAATCTGAAAGGCACGGGTGGGTGGGTTAACTCGACTATCTATCTGAATGCCACGGGTAGATGGGTTAAATCGACTATCAATCTGAATGCCACGGGTAGATGGGTTAACTCGACTATCAATCTGAATGCCACGGGTAGATGGGTTAACTCGACTATCTATCTGAAAGCCACGGGTAGATCGACTATCAATCTGAATGCCACGGGTATTTGGGTTAACTTGACTATCTATCTGAATGACACGGGTAGATGGGTTAACTTGATTATCAATCTGAATGCCACGTGTGGATGGGTTAAGTCGATTATCTATCTGAAAGCCACGGGTGGATGGGTTAACTTGACTAGCCACGGGTGGATGGGTTAACTCGACTAACTATCTGAATGCTACGGGTAGATGGGTTAACTTGACTATCAATCTGAATGCCACGGGTAGATGGGTTAACTTGACTATCTATCTGAATGCCACGGGTGGATAGGTTAACTTGACTAGCCACGGGTGGATGGGTTAACTCGACTAACTATCTGAATGCTACGGGTAGATGGGTTAACTTGACTATCAATCTGAATGCCACGGGTAGATGGGTTAACTTGACTATCTATCTGAATGCCACGGGTGGATGGGTTAACTTGACTATATATCTGAATGACACGGGTAGATGGGTTAACTCGACTATCTTTCTGAATACCACGGGTGGATGGGTTAACTCGACTATTAATCTGAAAGCCACGGGTGGGTGGGTTAACTCGACTATCTATCTGAATGCCACGGGTAGATGGATTAACTCGACTATCAATCTGAATGCCACGGGTAGATGGGTTAACTTGACTATCAATCTGAATGCCACGGGTAGATGGGTTAACTTGACTATCTATCTGAATGCCACGGGTGGATGGGGTAACTCGACTATCTATCTGAATACCACGGGTAGATGGGTTAACTTGACTAGCCACGGGTGGATGTGTTAACTCGACTAACTTTCTGAATGCCACGGGTAGATGGGTTAACTTGACTATCTATGTGAATGCCACGGGTAGATGGGTTAACTTGACTATCTATCTGAATGCCACGGGTAGATGGGTTAACTTGACTATCTATCTGACTGTCACGGGTAGATGGGTTAACTCGACTATCTATCTGAATGCCACGGGGTGATGGGTTAACTCGACTATCTATCTGAATGCCACGGGTAGTTGTGTTAAGTTGACTATCTATCTGAATGCCACGGGTGGATCGGTTAACTTGACTATCTATCTGAATGACACGGGTGGATGGGTTAACTTTATTATCTATCTGAATGCCACGGGTAGATGGGTTAACTCGACTATCTATCTGAATGCCACGGGTGGATGGGGTAACTCGACTATCTATCTGAATACCACGGGTAGATGGGTTAACTTGACTAGCCACGGGTGGATGGGTTAACTCGACTAACTTTCTGAATGCCACGGGTAGATGGGTTAACTTGACTATCAATCTGAATGCCACGGGTAGATGGGTTAATATGACTATCTATCTGAATGCCACGGGTGGATGGGTTATCTTGACTATCTATCTGAACGAAACGGGTAGATGGGTTAACTTGACTAGCCACGGGTGGATGGGTTAACTCGACTAACTTTCTGAATGCCACGGGTAGATGGGTTAACTTGACTATCATTCTGAATGCCACGTGTGGATCGGTTAACTCGACTATCTATCTGAAAGCCACGGGTGGATGGGTTAACTCGACTATCTATCTGAATGCCACGGGTAGATCGACTATCAATCTGAATGCCACGGGTAGATGGGTTAACTTGCCTATCAATCTTAATGCCACGGGTAGATGGGTTGACTCGACTATCAATCTGAAAGCCACGGGTGGAAAGGTTAACTTGACTATCTATCTGAAAGCCACGGGTGGATGGGTTAACTTGACTATCAATCTGAAAGACACGTGTGGATGGGTTAACTCGACTATCAATCTGAAAGGCACGGGTGGGTGGGTTAACTCGACTATCTATCTGAATGCCACGGGTAGATGGGTTAAATCGACTATCAATCTGAAAGCCACGGGTGGATGGGTTAACTTGATTATCTATCTGAAAGCCACGGGTGGATGGGTTAACTTGACTATCAATCTGAAAGCCACGGGTGGATGGGTTAACTCGACTATCTATCTAAATGCCACGGGTAGATGGGTTAACTCGACTATCAATCTGAATGCCACGGGTAGATGGGTTAACTCGACTATCAATCTGAATGCCACGGGTAGATGGGTTAACTCGACTATCTATCTGAAAGCCACGGGTAGATCGACTATCAATCTGAATGCCACGGGTATTTGGGTTAACTTGACTATCTATCTGAATGACACGGGTAGATGGGTTAACTTGATTATCAATCTGAATGCCACGTGTGGATGGGTTAAGTCGATTATCTATCTGAAAGCCACGGGTGGATGGGTTAACTTGACTAGCCACGGGTGGATGGGTTAACTCGACTAACTATCTGAATGCTACGGGTAGATGGGTTAACTTGACTATCAATCTGAATGCCACGGGTAGATGGGTTAACTTGACTATCTATCTGAATGCCACGGGTGGATAGGTTAACTTGACTAGCCACGGGTGGATGGGTTAACTCGACTAACTATCTGAATGCTACGGGTAGATGGGTTAACTTGACTATCAATCTGAATGCCACGGGTAGATGGGTTAACTTGACTATCTATCTGAATGCCACGGGTGGATGGGTTAACTTGACTATATATCTGAATGACACGGGTAGATGGGTTAACTCGACTATCTTTCTGAATACTACGGGTATTATCAATCTGAATGCCACGGGTGGATGGGTTAACTCGACTATCTATCTGAATGCCACGGGTGGATGGGTTAACTTGACTAGCCACGGGTGGATGGGTTAACTCGACTATCTATCTGAATGCCACAGGTAGATGGGTTAACTTGACTATCAATCTGAATGCCAACTATCTATCTGAATGCCACGGGTAGATGGGTTAACTTGACTATCTATCTGAATGCCACGGGTAGATGGGTTAACTCGACTATCTTTCTGAATACCACGGGTGGATGGGTTAACTCGACTATTAATCTGAAAGCCACGGGTGGGTGGGTTAACTCGACTATCTATCTGAATGCCACGGGTAGATGGGTTAACTCGACTATCAATCTGAATGCCACGGGTAGATGGGTTAACTTGGATGGGTTAACTATCAATCTGAATGCCACGGGTAGATGGGTTAACTTGACTATCTATCTGAATGCCACGGGTGGATGGGGTAACTCGACTATCTATCTGAATACCACGGGTAGATGGGTTAACTTGACTAGCCACGGGTGGATGTGTTAACTCGACTATCTTTCTGAATGCCACGGGTAGATGGGTTAACTTGACTATCTATCTGAATGCCACGGGTAGATGGGTTAACTTGACTATCTATCTGAATGCCACGGGTAGATGGGTTAACTTGACTATCTATCTGACTGTCACGGGTAGATGGGTTAACTCGACTATCTATCTGAATGCCACGGGTGGATGGGTTAACTCGACTATCTATCTGAATGCCACGGGTAGTTGTGTTAACTTGACTATCTATCTGAATGCCACGGGTGGATCGGTTAACTTGACTATCTATCTGAATGACACGGGTGGATGGGTTAACTCGACTATCTATCTGAATGCCACGGGTAGATGGGTTAACTCGACTATCTATCTGAATGCCACGGGTGGATGGGTTTACTCGACTATCTATCTGAATGCCACGGGTGGATAGATTAACTTTACTAGCCACGGGTGGATGGGTTAACTGACTATCTATCTGAATGCCACGGGTAGATGGGTTAACTTGACTATCAATCTATGCCACGGGTAGATGGGTTAAAATGTGACTATCTATCTGAATGCCACGGGTGGATGGGTTAACTCGACTATCTATCTGACTATGCCACGGGTGAATGCCACGGGTAGATGGGTTAACTTGACTATGTTACGGGTGGATGGGGTTAACTCGACTAATGCCACGGGTGGATGGGTTAACTTGACTATCTATCTGAATGCCACGGGTAGATGGGGTAACTAATTCGACTATCATTCTGAATGCCACGGGTAGATGGGTTAACTTTACTATCAATCTGAATGCCACGGTAGATGAGTTAACTCGACTATCAATAGATGGGTTAACTCGACTATCAATCTGAATGCCACGGGTAGATGGGTTAACTCGACTATCATTCTGAATGCCACGGGTGGATGGGTTAACTTGACTATCTATCTGAAAGCCACGGGTAGATCGACTATCAATCTGAATGCCACGGGTAGATGTGTTAACTTGACTATCTATCTGAATGACACGGGTAGATGGGTTAACTTGACTATCAATCGGAATGCCACGTGTGGATGGGTAAACTCGACTATCTATCTGAAAGCCGGCCGGGTGGATGGGTTAACTCTGACTAGCCACGGGTGGATGGGTTAACTCGACTAACTATCTGAATGCTACGGGTAGATGGGTTAACTTGACTATCAATCTGAATGCCACGGGTAGATGGGTTAACTTGACTATCTATCTGAATGCCACGGGTGGATAGGTTAACTTGACAAACTAGCCACGGGTGGATGGGTTAACTCGACTAACTATCTGAATGCTACGGGTAGATGGGTTAACTTGACTATCAATCTGAATGCCACGGGTAGATGGGTTAACTTGACTATCTATCTGAATGCCACGGGTGGATGGGTTAACTTGACTATATATCTGAATGACACGGGTAGATGGGTTAACTCGACTATCTTTCTGAATACCACGGGTGGATGGGTTAACTCGACTATCAATCTGAATGCCACGGGTAGATGGGTTAACTTTACTATCAATCTGAATGCCACGGTAGATGAGTTAACTCGACTATCAATCTGAAAGCCACGGGTAGATGGGTTAACTTGACTAACAATCTTAATGCCACGTGTAGATGGGTTAACTCGACTATCTATCTGAATACCACGGATGGATGGGGTAACTCGACTATCTATCTGAATGCCACGGGTAGATGGGTTAACTTGACTAGCCACGGGTGGATGTGTTAACTTGACTATCTATCTGAATGCCACGGGTAGATGTGTTAACTTGACTATCTATCTGAATGACACGGGTAGATGGGTTAACTTGACTATCTATCTGAATGCCACGGGTAGATGGGTTAACTTGACTATCTATCTGAATGCCACGGGTAGATGGGTTAACTCGACTATCTAGAATGCCACGGGTGGATCGGTTAACTTGACTATCTATCTGAATGACACGGGTGGATGGGTTAACTTTACTATCTATCTGAATGCCACGGGTAGATGGGTTAACTCGACTATCTATCTGAATGCCACGGGTGGATGGGGTAACTCGACTATCTATCTGAATGCCACGGGTGGATGGGTTAACTTGACTAGCCACGGGTGGATGGGTTAACTCGACTATCTATCTGAATGCCACGGGTAGATGGGTTAACTTGCGGGTAGATGGGTTAACTTGACTATCATTCTGAATGCCACGGGTGGATGGGTTAACTCGACTATCTATCTGAAAGCCACGGGTGGATGGGTTAACTCGACTATCTATCTGAATGCCACGGGTAGATCGACTATCATTCTGAATGCCACGGGTAGATGGGTTAACTCGACTATCAATCTGAATGCCACGGGTAGATGGGTTAACTCGACTATCAATCTGAAAGCCACGGGTGGATGGGTTAACTTGACTATCTATCTGAAAGCCACGGGTGGATGGGTTAACTTGACTATCAATCTGAAAGCCACGGGTGGATGGGTTAACTCGACTATCAATCTGAAAGCCACGGGTGGATGGGTTAACTTGACTATCTATCTGAATGCCACGGGTAGATGGGTTAACTCGACTATCAATCTGAAAGCCACGGGTGGATGGGTTAACTTGACTATCTATCTGAAAGCCACGGGTGGATGGGTTAACTTGACTATCAATCTGAAAGCCACGGGTGGATGGGTTAACTCGACTATCTATCTGAATGCCACGGGTAGATGGGTTAACTCGACTATCTATCTGAATGCCACGGGTAGATGGGTTAACTTGACTATCAATCTGAATGCCACTAACTCGACTATCTATCTGAAAGCCACGGGTAGATCGACTATCAATCTGAATGCCACGGGTATTTGGGTTAACTTGACTATCTATCTGAATGACACGGGTAGATGGGTTAACTTGACTATCAATCTGAATGCCACGGGTAGATGGGTTAACTTGACTATCAATCTGAATGCCACGGGTAGATGGGTTAACTTGACTATCTATCTGAATGCCACGGGTGGATGGGTTAACTTGACTATCTATCTGAATGCCACGGGTAGATGGGTTAACTCGACTATCTATCTGAATGCCACGGGTGGATGGGTTAACTCGACTATCAATCTGAAAGCCACGGGTGGATGGGTTAACTCGACTATCTATCTGAATGCCACGGGTAGATGGGTTAACTCGACTATCAATCTGAATGCCACGGGTAGATGGGTTAACTTGACTATCAATCTGAATGCCACGGGTAGATGGGTTAACTTGACTATCTATCTGAATGCCACGGGTGGATGGGGTAACTCGACTATCTATCTGAATACCACGGGTAGATGGGTTAACTTGACTAGCCACGGGTGGATGTGTTAACTCGACTATCTTTCTGAATGCCACGGGTAGATGGGTTAACTTGACTATCTATCTGAATGCCACGGGTAGATGGGTTAACTTGACTATCTATCTGAATGCCACGGGTAGATGGGTTAACTTGACTATCTATCTGACTGTCACGGGTAGATGGGTTAACTCGACTATCTATCTGAATGCCACGGGTAGATGGGTTAACTCGACTATCTATCTGAATGCCACGGGTAGATGTGTTAACTTGACTATCTATCTGAATGCCACGGGTAGATGGGTTAACTCGACTATCTATCTGAAAGCCACGGGTGGATGGGTTAACTTTACTATCTATCTGAATGCCACGGGTAGATGGGTTAACTCGACTATCTATCTGAATGCCACGGGTGGATGGGTTAACTCGACTATCTATCTGAATGCCACGGGTAGATGGGTTAACTTGACTAGCCACGGGTGGATGGGTTAACTCGACTATCTATCTGAATGCCACGGGTAGATGTGTTAACTTGACTATCTATCTGAATGCCACGGGTAGATGGGTTAACTTGACTATCTATCTGAATGCCACGGGTGGATGGGTTAACTTGACTATCTATCTGAATGCCACGGGTGGATGGGTTAACTCGACTATCTATCTGAATGCCACGGGTGGATGGGTTAACTCGACTATCTATCTGAATGCCACGGGTAGATGGGTTAACTCGACTATCTATCTGAATGCCACGGGTGGATGGGTTAACTTGACTATCTATCTGAATGACACGGGTAGATGGGTTAACTTGACTATCAATCTGAATGCCACGTGTGGATGGGTAAACTCGACTATCTATCTGAAAGCCACGGTTGGATGGGTTAACTTGACTATCTATCTGAATGCCACGGGTGGATAGATTAACTTTACTAGCCACGGGTGGATGGGTTAACTTGACTATCTATCTGAATGCCACGGGTAGATGGGTTAACTCGACTATCTATCTGAATGCCACGGGTGGATGGGTTAACTCGACTATCTATCTGAATGCCACGGGTAGATGGGTTAACTTGACTATCAATCTGAAAGCCACGGGTGGATGGGTTAACTCGACTATCTATCTGAATGCCACGGGTAGATGGGTTAACTTGACTATCAATCTGAAAGCCACGGGTAGATGGGTTAACTTGACTATCTATCTGAATGCCACGGGTAGATGGGTTAACTTGACTATCTATCTGAATGCCACGGGTAGATGGGTTAACTTGACTATCTATCTGAATGCCACGGGTAGATGGGTTAACTTGACTATCTATCTGACTGTCACGGGTAGATCGACTATCAATCTGAATGCCACGGGTATTTGGGTTAACTTGACTATCTATCTGAATGACACGGGTAGATGGGTTAACTTGATTATCAATCTGAATGCCACGTGTGGATGGGTTAAGTCGATTATCTATCTGAAAGCCACGGGTGGATGGGTTAACTTGACTAGCCACGGGTGGATGGGTTAACTCGACTAACTATCTGAATGCTACGGGTAGATGGGTTAACTTGACTATCAATCTGAATGCCACGGGTAGATGGGTTAACTTGACTATCTATCTGAATGCCACGGGTGGATAGGTTAACTTGACTAGCCACGGGTGGATGGGTTAACTCGACTAACTATCTGAATGCTACGGGTAGATGGGTTAACTTGACTATCAATCTGAATGCCACGGGTAGATGGGTTAACTTGACTATCTATCTGAATGCCACGGGTGGATGGGTTAACTTGACTATATATCTGAATGACACGGGTAGATGGGTTAACTCGACTATCTTTCTGAATACCACGGGTGGATGGGTTAACTCGACTATTAATCTGAAAGCCACGGGTGGGTGGGTTAACTCGACTATCTATCTGAATGCCACGGGTAGATGGGTTAACTCGACTATCAATCTGAATGCCACGGGTAGATGGGTTAACTTGACTATCAATCTGAATGCCACGGGTAGATGGGTTAACTTGACTATCTATCTGAATGCCACGGGTAGATGGGTTAACTCGACTATCTATCAGAATGCCACGGGTGGATGGGGTAACTCGACTATCTATCTGAATACCACGGGTAGATGGGTTAACTTGACTAGCCACGGGTGGATGTGTTAACTCGACTAACTTTCTGAATGCCACGGGTAGATGGGTTAACTTGACTATCTATGTGAATGCCACGGGTAGATGGGTTAACTTGACTATCTATCTGAATGCCACGGGTAGATGGGTTAACTTGACTATCTATCTGACTGTCACGGGTAGATGGGTTAACTCGACTATCTATCTGAATGCCACGGGGGGATGGGTTAACTCGACTATCTATCTGAATGCCACGGGTAGTTGTGTTAAGTTGACTATCTATCTGAATGCCACGGGTGGATCGGTTAACTTGACTATCTATCTGAATGACACGGGTGGATGGGTTAACTTTATTATCTATCTGAATGCCACGGGTAGATGGGTTAACTCGACTATCTATCTGAATGCCACGGGTGGATGGGGTAACTCGACTATCTATCTGAATACCACGGGTGGATGGGTTAACTTGACTAGCCACGGGTGGATGGGTTAACTCGACTAACTTTCTGAATGCCACGGGTAGATGGGTTAACTTGACTATCTATCTGAATGCCACGGGTAGATGGGTTAATATGACTATCTATCTGAATGCCACGGGTGGATGGGTTAACTTGACTATCTATCTGAACGAAACGGGTAGATGGGTTAACTTGACTAGCCACGGGTGGATGGGTTAACTCGACTAACTTTCTGAATGCCACGGGTAGATGGGTTAACTTGACTATCATTCTGAATGCCACGTGTGGATCGGTTAACTCGACTATCTATCTGAAAGCCACGGGTGGATGGGTTAACTCGACTATCTATCTGAATGCCACGGGTAGATCGACTATCAATCTGAATGCCACGGGTAGATGGGTTAACTTGACTATCAATCTTAATGCCACGGGTAGATGGGTTAACTCGACTATCTATCTGAATGACACGGGTAGATGGGTTAACTTGACTATCAATCTGAATGCCACGTGTGGATGGGTAAACTCGACTATCTATCTGAAAGCCACGGTTGGATGGGTTAACTTGACTATCTATCTGAATGCCACGGGTAGATGGGTTAACTCGACTATCAATCTGAAAGCCACGGGTGGATGGGTTAACTCGACTATCTATCTGAATGCCACGGGTGGATGGGTTAACTTGACTATCTATCTGAATGCCACGGGTGGATGGGTTAACTCGACTATCTATCTGAATGCCACGGGTAGATGGGTTAACTTGACTATCAATCTGAATGCCACGGGTAGATGGGTTAACTTGACTATCTATCTGAATGCCACGGGTAGATGGGTTAACTTGACTATCTATCTGACTGTCACGGGTAGATGGGTTAACTCGACTATCTATCTGAATGCCACGGGTGGATGGGTTAACTTGACTATCTATCTGAATGCCACGGGTGGATGGGTTAAACTGACTATCTATCTGAATGCCACGGGTGGATGGGTTAACTTGACTATCTATCTGAATGCCACGGGTAGATGGGTTAACTTGACTATCAATCTGAATGCCACGTGTGGATGGGTTAACTCGACTATCTATTTGAAAGCCACGGGTGGATGGGTTAACTCGACTATCCATCTGAAAGCCACGGGTAGATCGACTATCAATCTGAATGCCACGGGTATTTGGGTTAACTTGACTATCTATCTGAATGACACGGGTAGATGGGTTAACTTGACTATCTATCTGAATGCCACGGGTGGATGGGTTAACTTGACTATCTATCTGAATGCCACGGGTAGATGGGTTAACTCGAGTATCTATCTGAATGCCACGGGTAGATGGGTTAACTCGACTATCAATCTGAAAGCCACGGGTGGATGGGTTAACTCGACTATCTATCTGAATGCCACGGGTAGATGGGTTAACTCGACTATCTATCTGAATGCCACGGGTAGATGGGTTAACTCGACTATCTATCTGAATGCCACGGGTAGATGGGTTAACTTGACTATCTATCTGAATGCCACGGGTGGATGGGTTAACTCGACTATCTATCTGAATGCCACGGGTAGATGGGTTAACTTGACTATCAATCTGAATGCCACGGGTAGATGGGTTAACTTGACTATCTATCTGAATGCCACGGGTAGATGGGTTAACTTGACTATCTATCTGAATGCCACGGGTAGATGGGTTAACTTGACAATCTATCTGAATGCCACGGGTAGATGGGTTAACTTGACTATCTATCTGACTGTCACGGGTAGATGGGTTAACTCGACTATCTATCTGAATGCCACGGGGGGATGGGTTAACTCGACTATCTATCTGAATGCCACGGGTAGTTGTGTTAAGTTGACTATCTATCTGAATGCCACGGGTGGATCGGTTAACTTGACTATCTATCTGAATGACACGGGTGGATGGGTTAACTTTATTATCTATCTGAATGCCACGGGTAGATGGGTTAACTCGACTATCTATCTGAATGCCACGGGTGGATGGGGTAACTCGACTATCTATCTGAATACCACGGGTAGATGGGTTAACTTGACTAGCCACGGGTGGATGGGTTAACTCGACTAACTTTCTGAATGCCACGGGTAGATGGGTTAACTTGACTATCAATCTGAATGCCACGGGTAGATGGGTTAATATGACTATCTATCTGAATGCCACGGGTGGATGGGTTAACTTGACTATCTATCTGAACGAAACGGGTAGATGGGTTAACTTGACTAGCCACGGGTGGATGGGTTAACTCGACTAACTTTCTGAATGCCACGGGTAGATGGGTTAACTTGACTATCATTCTGAATGCCACGTGTGGATCGGTTAACTCGACTATCTATCTGAAAGCCACGGGTGGATGGGTTAACTCGACTATCTATCTGAATGCCACGGGTAGATCGACTATCAATCTGAATGCCACGGGTAGATGGGTTAACTTGACTATCAATCTTAATGCCACGGGTAGATGGGTTAACTCGACTATCTATCTGAATGACACGGGTAGATGGGTTAACTTGACTATCAATCTGAATGCCACGGGTAGATGGGATAACTCGACTATCTATCTGAAAGCCACGGGTGGATGGGTTTACTTGACTATCTATCTGAATGCCACGGGTAGATGGGTTAACTCGACTATCAATCTGAAAGCCACGGGTGGATGGGGTAACTCGACTATCTATCTGAATGCCACGGGTGGATGGGTTAACTTGACCAGCCACGGGTGGATGAGTTAACTCGACTAACTATCTGAATGCCACGGGTTGATGGGTTAACTTCACTATCAATCTGAATGCCACGGGTAGATGGGTTAACTTGACTATCTATCTGAATGCCACGGGTAGATGGGTTAACTTGACTATCTATCTTACTGTCACGGGTAGATGGGTTAACTCGACTATCTATCTGAATGCCACGGGGGATGGGTTAACTTGACTATCTATCTGAATGCCACGGGTACATGTGTTAACTTGACTATCTATCTGAATGCCACGGGTGGATGGGTTAACTTGACTATCTTTCTGAATGATACGGGTAGATGGGTTAACTTGACTATCAATCTGAATGCCACGTGTGGATGGGTTAACTCGACTATCTATTTGAAAGCCACGGGTGGATGGGTTAACTCGACTATCCATCTGAAAGCCACGGGTAGATCGACTATCAATCTGAATGCCACGGGTATTTGGGTTAACTTGACTATCTATCTGAATGACACGGGTAGATGGGTTAACTTGATTATCAATCTGAATGCCACGTGTGGATGGGTTAAGTCGATTATCTATCTGAAAGCCACGGGTGGGTGGGTTTACTCGACTATCTATCTGAATGCCACGGGTGGATAGATTAACTTTACTAGCCACGGGTGGATGGGTTAACTTGACTATCTATCTGAATGCCACGGGTAGATGGGTTTACTCGACTATCTATCTGAATGCCACGTGTGGATGGGGTAACTCGACTATCTATCTGAATACCACGGGTAGATGGGTTAACTTGACTAGTTACGGGTGGATGGGTTAACTCGACTAACTTTCTGAATGCCACGGGTAGATGGGTTAACTTGACTATCAATCTGAATGCCACGGGTAGATGGATTAACTTGACTATCTATCTGAATGACACGGGTAGATGGGTTAACTTGACTATCTATCTGAATGCCACGGGTAGATGGGTTAACTTGACTATCTATCTGAATGCCACGGGTAGATGGGTTAACTTGACTATCTATCTGACTGTCACGGGTAGATGGGTTAACTCGACTATCTATCTGAATTCCACGGGGGGATGGGTTAACTCGACTATCTATCTGAATGCCACGGGTAGTTGTGTTAAGTTGACTATCTATCTGAATGCCACGGGTGGATGGGTTAACTTGACCAGCCACGGGTGGATGAGTTAACTCGACTAACTATCTGAATGCCACGGGTTGATGGGTTAACTTGACTATCAATCTGAATGCCACGGGTAGATGGGTTAACTTGACTATCTATCTGAATGCCACGGGTAGATGGGTTAACTTGACTATCTATCTTACTGTCACGGGTAGATGGGTTAACTCGACTATCTATCTGAATGCCACGGGGGGATGGGTTAACTCGACTATCTATCTGAATGCCACGGGTACATGTGTTAACTTGACTATCTATCTGAATGCCACGGGTGGATGGGTTAACTTGACTATCTTTCTGAATGATACGGGTAGATGGGTTAACTTGACTATCAATCTGAATGCCACGTGTGGATGGGTTAACTCGACTATCTATTTGAAAGCCACGGGTGGATGGGTTAACTCGACTATCCATCTGAAAGCCACGGGTAGATCGACTATCAATCTGAATGCCACGGGTATTTGGGTTAACTTGACTATCTATCTGAATGACACGGGTAGATGGGTTAACTTGATTATCAATCTGAATGCCACGTGTGGATGGGTTAAGTCGATTATCTATCTGAAAGCCACGGGTGGATGGGTTTACTCGACTATCTATCTGAATGCCACGGGTGGATAGATTAACTTTACTAGCCACGGGTGGATGGGTTAACTTGACTATCTATCTGAATGCCACGGGTAGATGGGTTTACTCGACTATCTATCTGAATGCCACGTGTGGATGGGGTAACTCGACTATCTATCTGAATACCACGGGTAGATGGGTTAACTTGACTAGTTACGGGTGGATGGGTTAACTCGACTAACTTTCTGAATGCCACGGGTAGATGGGTTAACTTGACTATCAATCTGAATGCCACGGGTAGATGGATTAACTTGACTATCTATCTGAATGACACGGGTAGATGGGTTAACTTGACTATCTATCTGAATGCCACGGGTAGATGGGTTAACTTGACTATCTATCTGAATGCCACGGGTAGATGGGTTAACTTGACTATCTATCTGACTGTCACGGGTAGATGGGTTAACTCGACTATCTATCTGAATTCCACGGGGGGATGGGTTAACTCGACTATCTATCTGAATGCCACGGGTAGTTGTGTTAAGTTGACTATCTATCTGAATGCCACGGGTGGATGGGTTAACTTGACCAGCCACGGGTGGATGAGTTAACTCGACTAACTATCTGAATGCCACGGGTTGATGGGTTAACTTGACTATCAATCTGAATGCCACGGGTAGATGGGTTAACTTGACTATCTATCTGAATGCCACGGGTAGATGGGTTAACTTGACTATCTATCTTACTGTCACGGGTAGATGGGTTAACTCGACTATCTATCTGAATGCCACGGGTGGATGGGTTAACTCGACTATCTATCTGAATGCCACGGGTACATGTGTTAACTTGACTATCTATCTGAATGCCACGGGTGGATGGGTTAACTTGACTATCTTTCTGAATGATACGGGTAGATGGGTTAACTTGACTATCAATCTGAATGCCACGGGTGGATGGGTTAACTCGACTATCTATTTGAAAGCCACGGGTGGATGGGTTAACTCGACTATCCATCTGAAAGCCACGGGTAGATCGACTATCAATCTGAATGCCACGGGTATTTGGGTTAACTTGACTATCTATCTGAATGACACGGGTAGATGGGTTAACTTGATTATCAATCTGAATGCCACGTGTGGATGGGTTAAGTCGATTATCTATCTGAAAGCCACGGGTGGATGGGTTTACTCGACTATCTATCTGAATGCCACGGGTGGATAGATTAACTTTACTAGCCACGGGTGGATGGGTTAACTTGACTATCTATCTGAATGCCACGGGTAGATGGGTTTACTCGACTATCTATCTGAATGCCACGTGTGGATGGGGTAACTCGACTATCTATCTGAATACCACGGGTAGATGGGTTAACTTGACTAGTTACGGGTGGATGGGTTAACTCGACTAACTTTCTGAATGCCACGGGTAGATGGGTTAACTTGACTATCAATCTGAATGCCACGGGTAGATGGGTTAACTTGACTATCTATCTGAATGCCACGGGTAGATGGGTTAACTTGACTATCTATCTGAATGCCACGGGTAGATGGGTTAACTTGACTATCTATCTGAATGCCACGGGTAGATGGGTTAACTTGACTATCTATCTGACTGTCACGGGTAGATGGGTTAACTCGACTATCTATCTGAATGCCACGGGTGGATGGGTTAACTCGACTATCTATCTGAATGCCACGGGTAGTTGTGTTAAGTTGACTATCTATCTGAATGCCACGGGTGGATGGGTTAACTTGACTATCTATCTGAATGCCACGGGTGGATGGGTTAACTTGACTATCTATCTGAATGCCACGGGTAGATGGGTTAACTCGACTATCTATCTGAATGCCACGGGTGGATGGGGTAACTCGACTATCTATCTGAATGCCACGGGTGGATGGGTTAACTTGACTAGCCACGGGTGGATGGGTTAACTTGACTAACTATCTGAATGCCACGGGTAGATTGGTTAACTTGACTATCAATCTGACTGTCACGGGTAGATGGGTTAACTTGACTATCTATCTGAATGCCACGGGTGGATGGGTTAACTCGACTATCTATCTGAATGCCACGGGTGGATGGGTTAACTCGACTATCAATCTGAATGCCACGGGTGGATGGGTTAACTCGACTATCTATCTGACTGTCACGGGTAGATGGGTTAACTCGACAATAAATCAGTATGACACAGATAATTGATTAATTCGACTATCATTCTGAATGCCACGGGTAGATGGGTTAACTCGACTATCAATCTGACTGTCATGGATAGATGGGTTAACTCGACTATCATTCTGAATGCCACGGGTGGATGGGTTAACTCGACTATCAATCTGAATGCCACGGGTGGATGGGTTAACTCGACTATCTATCTGACTGTCACGGGTAGATGGGCTTAACTCGACTATCAATCAGTATGCCACAGATAATTGATTAAATTGACTATCATTCTGAATGCCACGGGTTCTATCCTCGTTTACCTACTAATCCTACTTTTTAAAGTCGTCTATGCTGAAAATGATTTATTAAGCACGTGAATTTTTTTTATAGATTAAGCATATTTTATTTAAATATATTCATTTTAGAAAATGTTCATTATGTTAAGTGATTTTGAAAGTCTGCAGATTACAAATTAAAAATAAATTCATGTTACTTCTGTCATTTTAACACCTCCTCTAAGGACCGGATGTTAAAAACAAAAAACAAAACAATACAAAGAACAACAAAACAGGTCTAAAGGCCATGTCAGAATACTTTTACCAAAGACACGATGTAAACAGTTTTTCCAATAACTCTGTAAAAAAAAATTGTCTCATGCAAGTAAGCTTTACAGAGAGGGGCTGAGATGGTGATAAAAATAATGATGTAAAAACTGGGGAAAGTGGGCCTTGGGGGTGGGGAATGACTCCATTCAGACAACGGAAATGCCAGTAGTGAGAGATATAAAGTAATTTGGAAATATATAAGATCTAAAAATAGAAAATTAATTAATGTATTTTGGTTATTTAGTTCATAAGTTACTGAATCACAGTATCATTTTACAGGGAATGTTTTTCACTTGAAAATGTATCTGTAACGGTTTCGAAGCTGATGGTACAAACAACGTTAAATTAGGAGGGGCATTTTGATTCACGTGCCGGTGATTCGTAGGCGCGGAGGTTTTGAGCTTGAACAGGGGTGTACAGTTGAAGGGTTCGAACCTTCGAGACCCCCAAGTATGAATCAATATTATCTATTGTGCCTCCTGGTCGAATGAAGCATCGAATGGGGGATTAAAACTGCGAAAAACAGTAGCGAAAATGGTTAAACGAGTTTGATATTGAACCAAGGGATTAACATCTCTGTCCTTGATGGCAACATGGGCTAAAGGTCAGATCGATTGACCATTCGTAGCTTGTCGTGTCAATATTGCGACCCTCACATCTAATGGTATTTCAAAAAAAAAAATATCTCAGGGACTTGCTAGTCCGTATAAGAGAGCAGAGTGGGGGAGGGGGGGGGTCTGGATCTCAGCTATAGGAATAATGAAGACCCCGGACAAACTACGACATTCCCCCCCCCCTTAATTTAGCTGTAAAATACAAATACATTCCGAAAGCGATGGGTCCCCCCCCCCAAAGGCTTGTGGTTCTTGAGAAATGTCCGGGTTGTCCCCCCCTCCACCCAATCGAGCCACCCCTAGTGGTAATAAACTCTCGCAACCAGTGGCGCAACCATCATACAGATTTTACTATATAAACTGTCTTTTTTCTGTATGTGAGCCCCGCACCCCCCCCCCCCAGTATTTTTTTGCTGGTTGCGCCACTGCTCGCAACCATAGCAAGGCAGTTCAAAGCACTTGATTTATTAAGCTTCAGTATTTTTTTTCCAGACCTAATATTTCCATGTTTCATTTTATGTTCCTGTCGACAAATGATTGGAAATGTTTTGATCTCAGAGTCATTATTGAGGTAGTTAGCTTACTCTTTCAAAAGAGTTCCTATTCTAGAATGAGGAGGAGGAGGGGGGGGGCTCAGATATTTTGTGCGAGAACTCGTATTTTATTTGCCACGCCACTGGATGCTAGGATCTCAAAGTGTTCACCTACTCTGTCTAAAGCTGTATTGGCCTCAGAGTCATTATGGAGACAGTGGAGTAATTCTGTTTAAAGAAGCAGAGTAAACTTACGCACTTGAGCTCTAGCTTTAGTGGCGCCCGGGTTAAGACTTTGGAAATGGTGCTCCGATATCGTGCCAAAAAAAAAAACAAGTTCAAATGTACTGCAAGATGCCGACCCTGGTTTGCGAAAAAGAAGTGCCCGACTCCCCAACCCCAGCGCAAAAGTGCGACCCATTGTTAGTAAAAGCAAGGGCTTAATGTGTCATAGGCAATGTGACTTCAATCCATACCAACAGCACGTAAAATAAGCAATAATCATTTTGATGATATAATACTTCTATCCGTTAATATGAAAAAAAAAATTCATCTAAGTAAATGAGGCTAATAAAGAAGGTTTAGTATGAACATATGTTCATGCCACACTGTAGAATCTGCAGAGAGGGTAAGGTAGATTTTTCTCTTATGGGTACAAATGTTTGAAATGCTGCTCCGTAAACGGTTTCTTTTTTTCTTTGTTCAAAATAATCTTACATTGTGCTTGTTAATGCCACCCACCTTTATGGAGCCGCCTGATGCAGTCCTCTCTCTCTCTCCCCCTCATAGCCCCCCCCCACCCTCACCCCCGGGCGGTCCTGGACAAGTTTAGTTATGAATGAAAGTGTGGGTGGAAATTGTTTTGAAAACACAGCGTACGACCGGGAATTCCCTAAGGTGCGAACGTTAAACGGCGAGCATCATCGGTATTGAGAGGGGGCAGAGGCTAGGAAAATGTTGTGCAGTGTTTCTCAAAGTTTGGCATGCGTACTCAGGAGTTTGGCTGGGGTATGCGCTGCGCCGAGTTAAGCACATTAAGTAAACATGCACGTCTAAAGCGAAAACAATGAAATTAGAGGAAACAATGACCGTAAAAATAATGAAATTAGAGGAAACAATAACCGTAAAAAAAAATAGATGCGATTTTTAGAGCATTTTCGAAAAAATGCTCTATTGTCCCCGTTTTGTCTGTCTGTCTGTCTGTCAGTCTGTTCGTCTGTCTGTCTGTCTGTCCGTCATCACCCTAGATCTCAACAACCATAAGTCATAGACCCATGATGTATATATCATTTTGTAGGTCTTGGCCTGCCATGTATACATCAAAAGTCCATTTCGCGATCTGACATCTCAGGGCCGAATATTAGACTTTCCTAGGTACCGTTTTTGCTTATATTTTAAATATAAATAATAAAAGCTAATCAAAGGGGCGTAATCATTATTTATTTTTGTAACAGTTATTCAACATGATTACTTCCCTCTCAATTTATCAAAACCCGGAAAAAAAATACGGATTTCGTCCGGCGTAACCGGCGAAAATGCTCTAAAATGTCCTTTGTCTGAAACGGAAAAGACTTAAATTGCTTGTTTTTTTTTTTACTAGGAATACGAAAATAACGAAGACGAAAGTTTGGGAAACACTGTTGTAGAGAGAGGTGGTTAAGACTTGAGAAGGAAGTGGCCATGTAATATGGAAAGCTTATTTTCTATAAAGTAGGTTTTTGCAGGCGTACCTATGGTGGGTGGGAGGGGAGGTTTACAATCGAAAGTCCTCCCGGGCCTCAGTTTGGGGGGGGGAGGTGCCCAGAATATTTTTTTGCATTAAATATTAAATGCATTATCTCTTGTCCTGGTGATGAATATCAAATTCAGGGGCCCCCAAAGAGGCCAAGCCCCCGGGCCCCCAGATCCCTAGGTTCGGCACTGTTAAAAGGAGATTGTTGTTTTAAAAATTGTTGGTTCACGTAACCAAATTATTGTTGGTCATATTTGAGTTATTAAAAAGTGAATGTATCCGTTCAGAAAACTTGAAAATTTAAGAAACAAACAATAAATAAAAAAGTCAGTAACACTAAACATATACAGCGTTTTTATAACTTTCGGAATATGTCGCTAATGTCCGTGCACTTTTTAAATTTTACAATTATTTACTGTTGAAGAATACTGTGGAAGTTAACTAATAAAAGGTTACATTGAGTGGTCGTTTGTGTTGTTAGGGTAGCTTGTTGTTTAGTGAGACAGCTCGTTTGTTCAATGTCACATTAGCCGAGAGTCCCCCGAGGGCTATGACATGAAAGTATCCCTGCAACTAATGAGGAGGAGGAGGAGGCGAGAGGAAGGGAAAGCTGGAATCCCGAAATTGTTAGTCTCTCTTTATAATGACAGCCGGAGCTAGAAGTGGAGATAATTATACTTGTAGTAATGGCCCGTGTACTCTATGGGATAAAGTAGAATGCATTACACACAACATCATGATTCAAACTCACGCACACGCACATATATATTCGAGGCAAATCTCATTTTAAATCAACTGTATTTAAACGTGTCGTTATTCGAGCTGATAATTTGGATAAGTTAATTCTAGATCTAGTTATCAATCTCAAAGGCGGAATTTATGTCGATTGTCCCCCCTCCCCCTTTTAAAAAAAAAACAAGTTGAATGTAGAAAATAAATAAATACACGTAACATTCTATCACCCGCATATCTAAATATACACGTAACATTCTATCACCCGCATATCTAAATATACACGTAACATTCTATCACCCGCATATCTAAATATACACGTAACATTCTATCACCCGCATATCTAAATATACACGTAACATTCTATCACCCGCATATCTAAATATACACGTAACATTCTATCACCCGCATATCTAAATATACACGTAACATTCTATCACCCGCATATCTAAATATACACGTAACATTCTATCACCCGCATATCTAAATATACACGTAACATTCTATCACCCGCATATCTAAATATACACGTAACATTCTATCACCCGCATATCTAAATATACACGTAACATTCTATCACCCGCATATCTAAATATACACGTAACATTCTATCACCCGCATATCTAATTTTTTTTTCCCAATCGAGATACAAAATATTTTTCTAGAAAAAAAAAAAGTTGGCAGCGTTGTGTCCTACGGTGTCCGTTTGTGGATTAGATGTTTAGCTCTTGATCTTTTACCGAAATAGTAACACACCTTTATACTATAAGTATATGCCTGCCCCCCCCCCCACCATAGCCGAGACTGTAAAGGCCGGGGACGGGGCCCACAAGGGATATAGATAACGGGGGTCGGTGGCAGTGGCGTAGTGATGGGGGTCAAGGGGGGCATCATGCCCTGGGCGCTACTCACAAAGGGGCGCCAAATGGTATATTTTACATATAATATTATACGGTTTTAAAATGTGTGTGTGTGGGGGGGCACGCTAAAAAGGTATTGTGCCCCGGGCGCGAGTTAAGCTCGTTACGCCACTGGTCGATTGAGCTCTTGAGCCTGTATTCTACAATGCGACCATAGTTTTTCAATGTTGGGGGGGAGGGGGGAGGGGAGGGGGGGGACTGTATTTACAGATGACACGTGTGGCGTTAAAGTAGGACATGCGAGGCCACCAGCGGCATGTTTATCTCTTATATCATTGATGGCGAACCTATGGCACGCGTGCCACAGTCGGCTCGAAGAGCATCATCAGTCGGCATGCGACTAAAATATCACTTCCTTTAATTGGAGTGTTGGTACTTTTCGGCACGGGGCCCCCCAAAAAAAAAGGTTCGCCACCACGGGGAGACAAAGTTTGAACATGAACTGCTTCGGAAGCAACTCTTACGTTGTACTTATCTATATAAAATAATAAAGGAGTAGTTTAGCACAGTGTTTCCCAAAGTGTGGTACTCGTACCCCTTGGTGTACGCGAAGAGTTTGGCGGGGATACTCGTTGTACCGGGTTGAGTACATGCACGGGTAAAGCGAAAAAAAAATAATGACATTAGGGGAACCCATGACCGTAAAAAACAAACAATATTTGCAATTTTTTTTTTGTTTTTTTTTTTAATTAGGGGTACTCAGTATTACGGAAATAAATATCGGGGTACATAGGTGTGAACAGTTTGTGAACCACTGGTTTAACACAACGGGTCGTGGTGACCCATGTTTGGGTTGATTACTGTGCTGGGGACAGTGTAAATGTCACGCCATGTTTAAAGAAAGACAAAAAAAAAACCAACAAGAAACAAACAAAATGTACAAATGTCATTGCTAACTAAAAAAAAATTGTCCTTAATTTTTGTCTTGCAAATTGCAAGAAAGAATCCATCTCTGAGTCGTCCAATCCGCCGCCATTTATGTAATCCTGTTCAATCGAAGAGCAAAGTCTGATTTTAATTGGACCCATTCTATTCACAATCTTTAAAAAAAGGGGTATATCTTTTTTTTTTCTTTCAATCCATCTTTCTTCCTTCTCTCTCTCTCTCCCCTCCCCCCTCTCCCCCCCCCTTTAATCCCTCGCATACAACAACGAAACAAAAGTCCCGATTCAGAAAGTAATAAAAATAAAAATAAAGTCTTAATAAGAAATTACAAGGACAAAAGAGAGAAACGAATCACAAAATTAACCCAGCAATTTGTTAAAACTGGAAAAAAAAATCAATAAATTAAAAAAAAAATCAACAAAAAACAAAATCTCCGAGTGAGAGTAAAATTTAATTAGACTTCATCTTCTTTTCTTTTCTTTACATTTTTTCAAGGAAAGGAAAGAACATTTTCTAAAATTGGAACATTTTAAATGATTTAAAAAAAAAAAAGACAAAGGTCTAGTCTAGTCCTCATTTATTATTTAAAGTCACCGAGAGTTTTTAATACTGTTAAACAAGTACTCACAGTCTCCTACAAAAAGACTAAAGGGTTCATAGCAAACAGTGAACAATGTGGATTTTTTTTTATTTCAAAGTGAACGAACGCTCGCTAGGAAGGATGGTGTGTATTATTTTAAACCAGCTACCACAAAGGGTCGAATGGACTTTGAAGATTGTTAAAGACCACAAACATATAAACCTCGTCGTGAGCTACCAAAAGTGGCGTAGGAAAATTATATATGTTGGGCAGTGGTGGAGTTCTTCGCCTCTGATAAAGCATTATCGTAATTTCTGTAGGTCTGTCCATCCATCCATCCATCCATCCATCCATCCATCCATCCATCCATCCATCCATCCATCCATCCATCTATCTATCTATCTATCTATCTATCTATCTATCTATCTATCTATCTATCTATCTATCTATCTATCTATCTATCTATCTATCTATCTATCTATCTATCTATCTATCTATCTATCTATCTATCTGTCTGTCTGTCTGTCTGTCTGTCTGTCTGTCTGTCTGTCTGTCTGTCTGTCTGTCTAATCTATCTATCTATCTATCTATCTATCTATCTATCTATCTATCTATCTATCCATCCGTTCGTCCATCCATCCGTCCCTCCACCCACCCACTTCTTCCTCCACTCTCCTACTCCTGTAGCTTTGAGGTCTTTCTTCACCTCATCTAACCAACTGCCTCCTCTTAGGCCTTTTCGCATCGGGTGTTGTCTTATATATTGTATACATTTATACATGTTTAAAAAAAAAACAACTTAATAAAAATGTTGTTATTTAGTAACAGAATTATTACTTCTAGAGACGATTTATTAAATAACTTTATTAATGATTGAAAGGGCAAAACAGAGACGGCCATCTTTACACAATTCTGGAATGCAAACCATTTGTATACACCTTATGAGAAAATACAACAAGAATGAAATATGGCGACTAGCCGTCCACTGAACACTAATACAACATTCTAATTTATGTTTTTAAGTAGTTTTCTTTCTCTTTATTCGTCACGTGATGTCCTTGTATCCTTTGCGTTTTGTCAAACCACCAGGATTTTAATAAAACAGAATGATTATTTCATCTTGAAACCGTTTGTGTTTATTTTAATGATTTCGGGTTACGAAAGTTTCGGGTTACACTGTAATGTTTTAGTACGAGTTTACATGAATTTCGAAATTAATTTTTTTTTTTTGAGTCTATGTTTCTAAGCAGCCATTTAGGTTTGTTTAACAACATACGCCAGAGATATTTCTGGATAAACTACACCAAATATTATTTATTAATAAAATAATACCAATAGCTTAGTGCAGGGGTCGGCAACCTTTTGAGACGAAAGAGCCAAAAGTTCTAATTTAGAATTTTCTCAGGTTTTAAAGAGCCACTAAAATTAATGTTGTAATATTATGGTATTTGATTAGGCCGCAATTTGACATCGAAAGAGCCGCAACTTGACATCGAAAGAGCCGCATGTGGCTCGCGAGCCGCAGGTTGCCGACCCCTGGCTTAGTGGAAACTCCTACTCAGCTAAAAATAGATTAGCAAACTAAGAGAAAAAAAAAGAGGTCGTTATTCCATGTGTAAAGTTCCCTTAGCCCTAAATGGCCACAGGGGTAGATGAAGTGTAGAATTCAGCTGATCTGTAACTTCGGCATATAAAGGGAATATGTGGTTAGCACAACGCCCAGCCGCCTTTACTTCCCCAACTAAATAAATTCTGGTACCATAATTAAATCTTGGCTGACTTGGGGAACTTCAAACAACTTTCACCAGGACCATGAAATATTTTTTGCTTCATACAGGACTCTCAGGTCAACACTCTATTACCTATACCACTCGGCCATCCGTCCCACCTATTCCATATGACAACATACATAATACGGTATTTTAGCACAACGAACACTCCAGTTATATCAGTTGTCTAACTTATGATTTTGTAATATCAGTCATATTTCTGTATACGGACTGTTGCGATAGATTTTTTTCTTTCTTCTTTCAATTTTCAGTAACGATAACCCTGAGTAAACAGATGCTGTTGTTAAATACAGAGTTCTCTCTCTTATCTTTTATTTACTAAGATACCGTATTTTTTTGCATGAGTAAATTTCTCAGGAGTCAAGCATGATGTCAATGATGACTGCATTCCGATTTATCGGTTATAATAAAGAGCAACACCATATTCACTTTAATTAGATTCCGTTTTATACGGTTAAATAATTGAACAAATAGAATTCTCAACGGGATCCGCACTAAACTTATCAAAGTACTGCATGCGTTTGACCTCCGATGATATATAAATAGACAGGGGAAATGATTCTACATTGTTATAACGACTGCCTCAACAATGACAATAATCTAAACCATCGATTCTCAAGCTATCATGGGAAGAAAGATAATAAACGCGTCATTTATTGTATCTATCGATTTCACTTTTTTTTGTACTCTTTATGTGTACAATCGTAAAGCTTTAGTAACATAACGAGAAATAGAAGTTGTAATAATCCAAATTTAGATTATACATTTAGATATTGTCGAGAGCAAAGTTCCCTCTAAGCTGAGCGCGTGAGCGATCGCCCACACGTATGCGAAGTGGTTCTCAAACTACACGTACGGACGACATCGCTTTAAATCGCTCACAAATTTTGGCCTCAAACAAAATGTCGCTCGGAGACAAAATTTGTTTGCTCAATTTCATGCCACACTTTATATGGAACATTGGTCGCGACCCACCTGAAACTCGTTCGCGACCAACCCGGGGGTCGCGTTTCACACTTTCATAACCAATGACCTAAACCAGTGGTCCCCCAACCCTTTTCTTACCGCGGACCGGTCAACGTTTGATAATTTCACTGCGCCCCGCTGGTAGGGGGGGGGGGACGGGACGGGATGGGAACGTTGATTATTTATATTTCAGATTGTTTTGATTTACAAAGCCAATGCCGCTCGCAGCCGCTCTGCTTCCGGTTAAACTCTCGCCCATGGAAAGTCGCACAATCCTGAGAGAAATCCCAGCAGTAAATAAAAAGGAAAAAAAATACCGTTTCTTGGGCGGCCCAAGTACCATTTGCTCCACGGACCGGTACCGGTCCGCGGCCCGGCGGTTGGGGAACCACTGATCTCAACGATCTGTTTCTATGTTTACATTCGATTACTTGGCTCTCTTGTTGTTTCTTCTTTTTTTTTTCTTTTTCGGTATTGAAAAAAGAAAAATATGAAAAATTGATCCTGAAATAACATGGCAGCGGACATTCAGCTGGGCGGGAAAAAAACAACAACAGACAGACGGAAGCAAAAGTTTGAAAGTTCTTTTTGACACAGTTACAGACATCACATGACTACACTTAGTTTGAGGTAGGGGTTGGAGTGTGTGTGTGTGTGGGTGGGGGGGGTGAGTATATTTAGGTATGGCTTGTGCGATTGTGAATGTGTATACAGTTTATATATAGGTGTATATTTAAAAAATCAAGACTGTGTGTGCAATCTACTATAACTCGCCATTTAGCCATTCTCTTGACGAATCGCTGAGACTGAGCCCGAGATTTACAAAGGGGGGGGGGGAACAAAACAATCAATGAAGATATGTACGTCGTGAAAATAATGATAACATATATTTTTTTTTCTATAGACAATGATCGAAATCCTATTTTAATTGTGGGGGCTCAGATAAACTTTGATTCGTTTTATTTTAAAGGTGGGGGAGGGGTGGTATATGGGTGGGGCTAGGCAGAAACTTCAAGGACCCTAGGCATGAATACCTGTACTGAAAACTGTATACTATTTATTTTAACTAAATGTCTAAGGCTTATTTGCGTGCAATCTTATGAAACAATAATAATTCATACATAATTTTTTGATGTAAAATGCTCCCCCCCCGCCCGCCCTCCCCCCCCTCCCAGTCGGTAAGGTTGTGAGTGTGCAGTGTTGGGTGCGGGGCATAGGCGGCATATCAGTACGTTGGATGCGGGTGGGCGGTGGGTAGGGCACAAGTTTTAAATGCGGTGACCTACAACGGTAACGTATGTCTTCGTATCGTACCAAAACGCTCCTAATGCACCCTACCCCCCCCCCCCCCAGTGCCGTGACGAGCTTAACTCGCGCACGGGACACAATACCTTTTTAATACATTTTTAGCGCCCCCCCCCATAATTCGAAAATCATATAATATTATATGTACAATATAAATTTGTCGCCCCATTGTGAGTAGCGCCCGGGGACATATGAACCCCCCCCCCGCACCACCAGCTACGCCTCTGCCCCCCTCCCCCCACTTCCATTCAGGGGCATGGTTTAGGGCGGTCGTCCAAGTTGACCAACTCAACCCCAACAAGGCTGTTGCTGTTAGGAAGGATTGGTGGAAAGGGGGGAAGGATTAAATTATTCTTTTGTATTTCCCCCGTCCACCCCCCTCCCCCCCCCCACCACCATGCCTACTGACTTTTACCTGACATTAATGGCCACGAGACGTTTCCTTCCTGGGTGTGGGGGGGTGGGGGTGGAGAGGTTCTGCCATTGTTTGTACACAACGAATCGCTGTCACGTTCATCTTCCTGATACCAGAGCACGGAAGTAAATCATCAGGACCAGAGATTCCGAGCACCAAATATTGTTACGTTACCAAAAGGTTATCTCCATCACAGCTATCGGCAGATCTTTTCTTTCTTTGGGTAAACAGCAATAAACGAAATCTGCATTCGATTGTCTGGAAGAAAATATTCAACATATTTACTTCCCCAAGATGCCTTAAACCGCCATTCTTCCCCCCCCCCCTCCTTCTGCCCTTAATGCCCTACCCCCCCCTGCCCCCCTCCCCCTTCCCTTTTTTGTTGTTTTTGTTGTCATCTGCTGAGCATACATTTCTCATTTCACTGGTCGCACTTTTTTGTTTTTATTGTTTTCTTTCACTTGACTGACAAAACCTGGTACACATTCACAAACACACACACGCACGCACACACATACACCCATCAACAGTCATCTCTTTTTCTCTTCTAATAATCTCAGCCGATTGGGTTTACCACCCCAGAAACCATGGCAACCCGACCTCCATCATTTCCCCCCCCCCCCCCACCCCCACCGTGTACATGTATTAAAATGTCGCTGTTAGTCGCGCCAAGATCCCGGTCGATCAGGCTTGTTTCATCACTAGGCTGACAAGGGGACATTACTCTACTGACACAGGGGGACATTACTCTACTGACACAGGGGGCCAATACTCTGCTGACAGAAAAACAAAAACAAGAAATAGACAGAGAGAGAGAGAGAGAGAGAGCGATAGAGAGAGAGAGAGAGAGAGAGAGAGAGAGTGAAAGAGAAAGAGAGAGAGAGAGAGAGATATGGTGCGTGGTGGCTTTCAATTGGTATCCATAACTGCACTGAATAAACGGGAGCAATTTTTTTTTTGGAGAAAAATAAAAAACATTTTCCATTAATATTAAAAAAAAAAGAAATTCCATTAATTTAAAAGAACAAAAAAACAAATCGCCCTAGAAACGCATTCTCAAGTAATGGATTATTAATGTGATTATTATTATAATTTTTTTGTTAGTTCTATTTAAAAGAAAATCCAAAACCGTTAATGAGATAATGTACAATGGCTAAAAATGAAAAAAAAAAGAGATGTTTGAGATCTCAAGTTTATAACCAAACACCTATTTTTAGATCATGTGAACGCAGTGGCTACGGTACCATCAAGCGCCATTATATTAGGGTTAGGAATATGGCTGGTGCCCGTATTTTTTTTTTCGGGTACCAGCAATTACATTAGGATTAGGAATTGGGTTAAGGATAGGGCTAGGGATAGGGTTAGGGTTAGTGATAGGGTTAAGGATAGGGATAGGGTTAGGGATAGGGTTAGGGCACTGGCGGCGGAGAAGGGGGGCAGAGACCCCCCCTAGAACTTTTAAGGGGGGGCGGCGCCCCCCCCCCTTGAATTTCCAGTCTGCCCCCCCCCCCCCTAAAATTTTAACTTTTTAAACTTTGTAATTCATTTTAGTTTATATGTATCATTTTCATTTTCATAAATCATTTGATTTATTTCTTAAATCTAATATATGAAAGAAATTATAATTAATTGACATTTTACAGTAATCACATTATTGAGAGTTGTTGTGGCATATTTTAAAACTAGTTGCAAGTACCCGGCTTTGCCCCGGTTTAAAATAATATTTTCTGTCTATTTAAGAAGCCTAATTTGACGTTTTATTAACATTTAAAATAAGACGCGTAAAAAAGGGTTTATTTGCATGCAATGAAAGGGTACATTTATCTTAAAGCAATGTGATACACAACATTTTTGGCAGTTCATCTCTCTCTCCCTCCCTCTTTCCCTCCCTCTCTCCCCTCCCTCCTCTCCCTCTTCCCCTCCCTCCCCCTCTCTCTTTCCCTCCCTCCCTCTTTCCCCCCCCTCTCTCTCTCTCTCTTAGGCATGACTGTATCAAAAGATGACAATTCCTATGGATGAAGGAATGGAATGTAATAATGTAGTAAGTAATATGATATTTGGTTCCCCGTACCGATCATATTTATAGTAAGTTAGCTATGTGGGAGAGAAGCTCGTAAAACCTGAAATCGGGGTAAAAGTTTGCCAATTTTCATGTCTTTGATATCCAAAATAATTAATTACAATTAAAGTACCTATTGAGATGGAACGAAACCTGTTTAAGAACATTCCCCATGTAATTTTGTGTACCCAGTGACGCAACCAGCAAAAAATGCTGGGGGGGGGGGGCTCACATATTGAAAAAAGACAGTTTGACAGTCTTTTTTGTAACTTTATAACGTAAATTATGTATTGATGATTTGGCCTGGGGGGTGGTTGCGCCACTGCGTGTACCAAATTTCACGTTATTTGGTTGTCTGGATCTTGAGTTTTAAGGGAACAGACAGACAGCAAAAATGCATCTCATAAGTATAGAGAAGTATTGCCATCTACCGAATGACGGCAATTGTAATTTTTAAAGAAAATACAATTATTTATTATCTTTTCATAAATTACTTTTTGTTTATTTAGTTTACCGTTTCCGGTTTCATATTCATCATCATTCATGATAATTATGAGTAATTTTCTGATCTAATTTCACTATTAAATTTGTAAACAAACTGACATTACGAATCAGATGACGACAAAAGTGCTCAATTTTCATTTTTATTTATTTTAATATAAAATTTATTTAATAATATCGATTAAATACTTGCTACAGAATTACTATATTCTATTATAGAATTAAGGAGGTAAAATTTGTCTTTCGGTCATATTTTGTCTTGCCCCTCCTTAAAATATTTCGTTCCGCCGCCGGTGGGTTAGGGATAGGGTTAGGGATAGGGATAGGGTTAGGGTTAGGGTTAGGGATAGGGATAGGGTTAGGGATAGGGGCTAGGGATAGGGTTAGGGTGTGGAGCAATATCTATTGCTGGTACCCGGAAAAAAAAATACGGAGTCCCCCTTGATGGTACCGTAGCCACTGCGTAATGTGAAATGACGAACTCCTTTTGATGGTGAGATTAATTTAAAAAAAAAACACACAAAAAAATGAAACGAAGATATTTTTATTATGGGTATAAAAATAAAAAAAAATTAAAGTTTTGGAGAAACCCTGGTTTTTTCCTGTTTAAACCCCCCAAAAAAGTCCCAGCAAACATTCAATGTCACTGGTGTGTGTGCGTGTGTAAAGATGAGCTGTAAATCTCTTAGGTCCTGTGTAAATAACTCATGTGGTTTATTATTTCTTATTTTACATAATCTTTTTTTTTTACCAGGAGCATGGGCGTCGCTAGGAATTTTTCCGGGGGGGGGCAAAAATGTTCCAGGGAGCGGGGGGCAAATAACAACTTTATGACATTTTTTTAAAATGTAAGGGGGGGGGAGCAAATGCCCCCCTCTTATATGACATTTTTTCAAAATGCCCCCCCCCCCCCATTAATACGCCCATGACCAGGAGTTATAACTTTTCAAAAAGACGTTATAGGTAAACATTGTATTTTATTGGCGATTTGAAGCAAATTTTTTGGGGCTTGAAGTGATTTTACAGCACAATTGAGGTCCGGGGGTGGGGAGGAGACAGCAGGCTATAGAAAAAAAACGTCGTTTATCTGTTTATGCATAAAGAGAAACACATACATTAACGATTTCACACATTCGTTAACAATTTCCTAAAGCATACATTTGACTATTCGACACATACATTGACATTTTCACTCCCATGTTGAGGTATGTCAGGTCGTCATTATGCATAGGAAAACTAGCCCTCATGTTGGCCCCCCTATTTCTAAAAAAAAAAAGGGGCCCTTAACAAAGGTGTATTGTGCCCCCAACCCTTTCCAATATCCATGATACTAGCTGCATATGTCCCCCTCCCCCCCCCCCCCGCAGGCATTCACGTAATGGTATTCTCACCCACCGATTCACACACATCAGGAGATACAATCACGGATTCACTTGTGGTCTGCACTGTGAACTCTTAAAATGCTCGTAAACTTAACATTTACCCCCCCCCTCCCCTTTCCCTGGTCACACGCACACAAACACAACAATTACTACATCATTTTAAAAAATACATTGACGGTCACAAAATTCGCACATATCATTTATACACTTCAGTCCACACGCTCACCAACATAGACCCAACTCACACGTTATTGCACCCACTAACATAAGTGGATATTACATGCGCACACCAAATACTCATTGATAGCCCTACACACACACACACACACACACACATACACATACGTACACACTGACAATCAGTGACATGTACACTCGAGACAATCCAGCGAATATATATATATATATATATATATATATATATATATATATATATATATATATACTATATAGTCGATTCCGCTTAATTGGGACACATATTTGACCAAGTGCTTTTGTCCCAATTAAGCAGATGCTTAATTAAACATACAAATTTACTGTTGAGCATTGGTTTGGTTTCTTTGAGCTTTGTCCCAAATAAGCGGTATGTCCCAACTAAGCGGTGTCCAATTACATGGAATCCACTGTATATACATTACGCTTTACCAGGTTAAAATACATACACACATTCACAGATACTTTTACTTACATTCAGAAACACACACACACAAACATTTATTAGGCCTACGTCTCGATCAGGGGAAAGGAATTGGAGGAGTATGAGCCCTGTGCTTTTGTAGCCACGTCATAGTAAGAAAGGGTCGGGGGGCCCTCAAGTCATATCTGGGGTAGGGGGCCCAGTTTTAATTAATGTCGGAGGACCACAATGTGCTGGGGCCCTCTCTACATTCACTAAAAAGCTTACACACGCCCAACAGAAAGGAACACGTAAACCCGCCACCTATTCGTTGTCTTTTACACAACACACTATCAACACGTAACGTATAGTACACGATCAATCTCATTCATCCTCATCATTAGCGCCCCCTTTATTTTTGTCGTTGTTTGGAGACCGCAGGGATACTGCTAGGATAGCTACTAACAGATGGCTCTTTAAAACTGGTTTGCTGCTGTAATAGAAAAGTGTTTATAAGCCTACAGAACATAGCACGCGTAGGCATATGCCAAAAAAAAACAAACACAATCTCTCTTTGTATTTACCTGTTTTGTTTATTTGTTTGTTTGATGTTCTTGT
>JAGDYQ010000101.1:1952952-1978485 GCA_021962125.1 Bulinus truncatus
TCTCTCTCTCTATGCCACCGTCTCTCTCTCTCTTCTCTCTTTCCCAAACCTGCCATCTCTATAATTTAAATTTTCTTTTATTTAATACATGGCAAGATATTATAAAGAGGTAGTGTCAGACTCATGAGACACAATCTAGGAGTAAGTAAAGATACTTCAAAAAGGTAATAAAACATTGTATATAGAATGAAAATGTCCAAAGGTACTATATAGGAGGTGGTGTCAAAATACTATCTAGATTGTAGTGTCAAGATAATATCCTTAGATTTAGTGTAAAGATGTTATCTAAGAATTTAGTATAAAAAAATACTATCTATTTTAAGGTGTATAGATACTATCTATGACGTAGTGTCAAGATAATATCTAGGAGGTAGTGTCAAGATCTTATCAAAGAGGTGGGTATCCAAGCAGTATCTAAGGACGTAGTGTTAAGGTACTATCTACGAATTAATATCAAGATGTTATCTACATTCTAGTGTCAAGATATTATCCTGTTGTGGTAAGGCAATTTACACATATTATCTAGGACGTAATGCAAAGATGTTATCTAAAAGCTATTGTCAAGATACTATCTGAGAAGGTAGTGTCCCAGATACCTATCTAGGAGGTAGTGTCAAGATACAATCTAGGCGTGAATGTCTAGATACTAACTAGGAGGTATTTTTCATTTCCAGCTGTTTTTATGTTTTTTCATGCAAATTTTTTTTTTCCAAACACTTTACAAGAGGGCACACACATTGTTTGGTTAGTTCACTGCTATATCTTTTTGTTGTTACATATTAATTTATTATGTGTCGCGCTTTTTTATTGCTTTCATCCCCCCCCCCCCCCCCCCCCCCCCCCCCCCCCCCCCCCCCCCCCCCCCCCATTATACCTGATGATGTTCAGCCCTTAGGGACTGAATATAAAATATGAAGAAAGTAAGAGTTCAAGCGAAAAAAAGCCGGCCAATTGCAGTAACCGGCCATCGCAAGTGAAAAAGACCTGGTGAAGTTGTAAAGAAAATACTGAGCCCTGGCGGAATAGCTGTTGCCACGGCCCAAAATAAAAGATCAAGAGATGGCATGAATTCACCATGCCTTTTTTTTTTTTAGGTTTCGTTCCCTGCCCGACATTTTGTGGAAGCTTTTTTTTTTTTTTTTTTTTTTTTTTTTTTTTTTTTTTTTTTTTTTTTTTTTTTTTTAATGAAAAAACCTACGAAGAAGCAGTCCCAGCGCTGTAGGAAATTTTTCACTACAGCGGGGCAATAACCGACCAAAAATCATAATACCAAACGACATACAGAAAAAATGTTGTTAAAGATCTTCATGACATGACCCCTGGTCGGAAACCAGATAACAAGTAATCGCCAAAAATTTATTTCGTATGTAATAAACCAAAGGGAATGGTTGAGTTCAAAAGTTATTTGTCAGAAATTTACACACAAAGTACAAAGTTATAAGTCATGCAGGCCAGAAGAAATACAAAGCTACTGTAGGTGTAATATATATCACTTCTAAGGAAGTTATACAGGATATATTATGCGACAGATTCAAATCAATAAATCCTACTGGTTTTGTTTGTAAAAAATTAAGGTCAAACGAGTATAATTTTTCATTGTGAGGAAATTTAAATGACGTCATGTCAACATGGCCTATGTAATGCGACAATAGATCAAAATGAAGATACAAGACCATTACAGAAAACTCAGCTCATATATTGAAAACTGAATAATAACCACAGTTTTGTAAAGATTTCTTTTTATTTACTCCCCCCACTTAGGTGTTGGATTTTTAATTATCATATCAAAGAGATTTTAGAACTCTGATGATCTTCTGGTTTTTTTTAGTTCAATCATTGAGATCTTATAATTTATTTATGCAGAAGTACTACTGACCACCTAGATGACCAAGAGGGGTAGATGGTCGTCGTGCGGTATAAAACGCATGTCTTTGTCGACCAATGAATACAAATGGAACGTTTCAAGGAATGGATCGTTATCAGAGGTGTGCGGATCTTGAAATTTGTGCAGAATCTTACAACATTGGTCCTAAGTCAGTCCTTGCGTCTGCATTGCTGAGGATCTAGCTGTTTAAATGACTTGAAATTTTTTATGGTAACGCTAAAGAAGATCCGCGTCAGATCGGCGAGTCCGCAACTTAACGCTACGAAGCGTCCTTTGTCAGATCACGGATTCGGGAAAGTCTGCGGATCTGCGTCCGCAAGCGGACGCGTCCACTGTCCACTCATCTCTGATCGTTATGAGATAAATAACTCATATTCACAGGGATATTTACAGACAGACCTATTTGGCCTATACATAAGAGCGGGTTTTGATCTCGGCCGCACCGAACAGTTACCAGGACCGACAGCTGTACCCATTCCCACATTATCTATTTTGTACACAAAATCACTTTCTGCCTGAGGCCATCAAATATCTCTTAATATCTGTCTAGACTCTTCCCCACCATTCCCAAATAACACCAGAAAGCGTTCTCTGATTGATGTCTGCTTAGTTGTTATTAAGAAAAGTGAAATACAAAAGCAGACTAGTTTTAATCAAGTCTAGTCATGGTTCCCACTACTTCCCCCCCACCCCCCTTTCCCATCCCCCACCTCCCCCCTCCTATATTTACTCTGTACTGACGCCAATAAGTAGTTTTTCTTTTCCTATTTATTATTCTGTTAACGTTCATTAATTGAAAGACATTGTTTCACCAAGTGATTAATATTTATTACTGCTTGTGGGGAAATTATGGGGAATATTTCGGGGAAGCACTCAACACATTTGACCTAAAATAGAAATATTTTTACACTGGTATGAAGCTTGTGAAGATTAGTCCCACTTCAGGAACTTGGTCATAATTGTATCTTTGTAGTACTCAGTAATATTTAAGGAGAAATATGTCTTTTACTTTTAAGCCACATTTATTCACTTCCGTACTTTGTGCCTGACCTTATCAATTGATAGTCTATGCTCAGACTAGACATATATCAACCAGGTATTCAGATACATATATAGACCGACGCATAGACAGACGAGAGAAAAATATAGGCCGACATACAGGCAGACATATCTACTGACATATGAACATAGTGAAAGACAAATATACCGACATATAGACAGAGTGAAAGAACTATACCGACACTTAGACAGAGAGAAGATTCATTTAGTCCTGACAGTTAGACAGACATTTAGACGGACCATACAGCGACATGAAGTGACAGATAGATTGACAGATGTATAGATAGATAGATAGATAGATAGATAGATAGATAGATATATAGATAGATAGATATATAGATAGATAGATCGAATAGATATATAGATAGATTAAGATAAGATAGATTGATCAGATGAAGATAAGACCACCATCAGCTACAAATCTAATCCATCACCCCACACACACACACACACACCCACCACCTTAAAACGTCCAGGTGAAACACCTCCCATTGACGTACTTTGAGTGTAAAGTAAAGGCTTCATATGTCTATGTGGGCGTCAAATCGAAGACAGTAATGACGATGTATAATTTTGCTTACATCGTGCTTTGCACTCCATCAGCCAATGATCGAATCGTTTGAGCACTCTCTGACATCTCCATCTTGTTTGCTGTTGATGTTATTTGTTACAGATAATGTTACATTTCTTGTTGTTGGTGTTGTTGATGTGCTTGTTTATGCGGTAGTTACGTTTTTTCTCTTCCTCTTTTTTCCTGTTTTAATGGTTTTAGAACTTTTGTTTACAGCTATGTTTTCGTAAGGTGTTGACGAATATAACTTGAAACTTTTGGGGGTCGAAATTTAGCTTTACACTAACGGCTCAAAAGAGAATCCAGTCAACTGTTATATAACGCTTATGAAAAAAGAGGAGATTTGAAAACGCAATAATTTAGGAATATTAAATATATAGGACTACGTATTACCGAAATTAGCACTATGTAACAAAAGAAACGAACTTCAAATTTTGTTTTCTTTTCTCCTTATTTAATGTTTTTTTAATGTTTTTTTCTTTTTTTTTAAGTTATTTAAGGAATGCCATTTAAGCTAGTTCATTTGAAACACAGCAACTAATGGATACCGTTAAGGCATAGATTATTCTTTCTTTTTCCCGGGTTAAGACCCTTGTCGGACAGAAAGATCAGCGGCATACATCGAGTAATTTCCCTCTAAATACAAAATCTTACTTCATTCAAAGTCTAACCCCCTTTGCCATAAAAAATTATTCCAACTTTGAAATCAATTTCTAGTTACCCCATTATTACCGGTAAGCTTTTCAGTACCAGACAATTTATGCTGGAAACAATCCATTGCTCCTATGATATTCTCAGGACAACGTTAGACTGTTTAAATGTATTGAATTCTTTTTTCTAACAAAAATTAAACATTTCCCCTCTCTCGCGATCAAACTTTTTTTCCTTTTCCAAGTTCCCCTCATTTTCTTGGAAGCGTGGAAACAATTACCGGAAGTGGAGTTAAAAACATTAAGCTGTCTATTTTTAGCATACATGTTGGGTACTGGGGTATTCCCCCATGGTGTTTTATCGCTCTTATTTTTGCGATCCATTATCAGCCTTTACAAGACGTCTTTTTTTTTTTGCCTGCAATAGAGTTAGGCTCCTCTATCCGTAGCTGAACTGACACATTAGTATAAACATTATAAACGGAGTATAACGAGTATGAACGATGTATGGAAACTAAAGAAACGAGTGATAAACTAGCATAAACTAGTATAAACTAGTATAAACTAGTATAAACGATTATAAACGATTATAAACTAGTATAAACGAGTATAAACGAGTATAAACGAGTATAAACGAGTATAAACTGGTGCAAACTAGTGGCCTCTATAGGCATTCATAAGCCGATGATTATTTCGTGAGTTTATTTTTTTTTTGTTGTTTTTTTACGGGAGCTGATTTCCGTTAAAACCTAGCCTTCCGGGGGGGTTAGGAATAGGAGGTAGGCCCTGCCACAGTACACAACGGAGTCTTCGATGCGGTCATGGTAATTTGATGGGATAGGAATTTAAAAATAAACATTGTCAGTTCCATGTACTAAACTAAATTGGTTTTGAGCCCAGTAATTTTTTTAATTATTTTTTGCTCCAAATTGATCTCCCCCCCAAATTAAAGTGATCTGGTGGATGACTCATAAATTTACCACACCTTTTGTTGATGCGCAGAGCCGTAGCTAGTTTTGTGGGCGCCCTGAGTGAGTTCGTAAGAAAAGTCCAAACACACTTACCACGCTATTTTCGGCGCTCCTTCTCTTTAGTCAGATCTGCCCTATGCGCCCTCCACCTCCCCCCACCCTGTATACTTCATGCCACTGTAGATTAGTCCAATTAGTAAAAACAATGAGGAGAGAGAGAGAAGATCAAGTATAGAGAGAGTAGATTAAAAACATATGAGAGCAGATAGGAGTAAATATGTTTGCTGGAAATGTCAACCGATAGGCCCACAAACCCACAGTACCCCCCCCGCCCTTCTTACTCTATTCTTGATGCCACACCACTTCTGCTCCTTGTGTGCGCCACTGCACATATACTTCTAAACGTACATTAGTTCTGGAGTACACAGCTCAACTAAGCATGTCCTCGTGACACATATGGTAATGGCCGGGTAGTTAATTCATGCACGCCTCATTACAGCGGGCTCTTTTCTTTTGTCTCTCACTCTGGCTACTCTCTCTCTCTCTCTCTCTGTGTGTGTGTGTATCTCTGTCTCACACTCACAAGGGGGGGCTCTCTTTCTGCTCAAAAGTGTCTGGTTTATATATACAGTGAACCATACTACACATATGAGACAAATTAGTCACACATTTGTTAACCACATATGTTACTCATCTGGTGTACATTGAGGTAATAGAAACATTGTCTCTCTCTCTCTCTCTCTTCTCTCTCTCTCTCTCTCTCTCTCTCTGCAAACACGCAGATGTGTTACTGTGGTTTATTTTAGAGTGTAACTACACACGTGTACTCCGAAATTTCCATTCATCGTACCCATCAACACAAACACGCGTGACCCCAGAACTTAGCACAGTAACGGTAAATAATAACGCTCACCCTGCTTCTATGCGTGCACATTCACTCTAAAATACACACACGCGCACACACAAGCGTGAAACATAACCCCTCCCCCCCCACCCCACCTCCACCCCACTCACTGTACTGAGGCATAATGTCCGTCTGTTTGTCGCTGCCTACATCTGTCGTGCAGCCAGCAACGTACTTGATTTCTCTACCTAAACACACACACACACACACACACACATGAAGACAGCCCCAGCTGACCCTAAACACATAACAAACATTCAATATTCCCCACCTAAACTCATCATTTGGTCCAACTCGCTTTGGTCTCCATACCAGCACAAAGGCTTGCACTCAGACACAGACTCTCTCTCTTTTCTCTCTCTAGCTAACTATCACTAAAAAAACACACACACACACTCTCAAACTCTCTCTATCACTCACCACACTCTCACTCTTCCCTCTCTCTATCAATCACACAAATTGACACCGCCTCTCTCCCTCTCTCTCTCTTTCTGTCACTCACCACCAGACTCTCTCTCTCTCAAAAAAAAACCTTTCTCAACACACACACATGCATAAAACGATTGTTGAATTAAAAAGAAAGATTCCATATAAAGTCGACACGCTCAATAATACACACGTACACACACACGTGAGCTTAAACCAATTAAGTATATCTCACACATAAATAGGAACCACTTATTACCAAATACTTCTGGACAACGTACACAACAAATGACACATACGCAACACACATACACAGCGACACAACACACACACACAGAAAGGTAAAAAAACGTATACATCCCACAACGACGTTTCAGCGTTCTTCCATTCACACATACCTGGTGGCTAATAATGAGTACCACACTAACATTATTCAAAGTCAAGCTCTCAATGTACTTGATCACATCAAGGCCCAACCCATTGACCTTGAGCTTCCACCCCTTCCCTCACGACCTTATCATCCGGACGATCACCGCACGATATCCTCACTTCCCTACATAACCTCCATCTACGCAGAAATCGTCTTCTAAGAAACCGGAAATGACACTATATTTAAACGTAATTTCATTTGGTAATTTGGCTTCTTGTGTGACTGTCTTTGTGCGTGCATGTGTGTATGCGAAAATGTGTCTGCATGTGTGTGTGTGTGTGCGTCAGGCCTCGTAGCGTGCAAAAGGCAGCAAGGGCCCCCCTCTTGCGTTTTGCCTGACCCCGTCTGCTTTTTTTCTTTTGTTTGTTCCATTTAGCAATCATTGATTTCCCGCTCCCCCCCCGCTATTGGCCTGGTCCTTGCTGCAGAATTTCACGCTGCGGGGCTGGTGTGTGTATATGTGTGTATATGTGTGTGTTCACGTGGGGTAATTTTCAAACAAGCCATTACTGTCATTATCGATGAACAATAGATATTCATTCATTTTTGCACGTCAGCGAAATCGTTAGCAACAAGATATCCATTGCACCGCATCAGCTGGGTCCTTTATTGATGCTATTTATATGTCAGTTTCTATGCTACAAACAAACAAACAAAACTAAGCAGGTAAGAGATCGCGCAAGGTATTATAAACTTGCCCTGCATAACAGCGCACATACAGACTGGTAAAGGACCGTTCTGTTTGGTCAAACGACGACTCCGCCAGACCGATGCAGGACCGCCCGCATAACGACACTACTGACTGTTAAACAGAAGAGCAAAAAAAAATGATTTGCTGTCGCAAAACTTTGGAATAATGGAACAGAAAACGGTAGAAAGGGGGGAGGCAGGGGCGGGCTGCAACTTGGGACGTGTTGCTTATTTCCAATATTTTCTCTGTCATCCCTCCCACCCCACACCCTCTAGTTGTATCTCCAACTCGGGATGCTGATTGAAAGTGATGGTGCGAAGCTTCACTGACGACGGGGCGGGGCACCCAAATTACAGTCACTTCGATGAATCGTCCATTGTTTTGGTGGACTGCAACAAGGTTCAATCGCATGACGTGCTAGAAAACACACACACACACACACACACACACACAATAAAAAAACAACAAATCGTACAAAAAACAAAACAACTTAATATGCTCTTGCCTTGTTTTTTCCCCCTCAGAGTGCTATGGCTACCACGTGTTGTATTACCATTTCTTTTAAAGAGGGATAAATTCACTTCTGGTCAATACTACACGTGTTTTGTCTAGCGCGTGATAAATACATAGGGGTGGTAAATGAAGGGGGGAAGATGTTTTGAACAATTTAGTTGGCATCTTTTGTCATGCACTGAGTGCAACGACCTGACATAACTTTGTAAAGTAAAACTAGACTATCCTAGAACAAATGAGGGCGTGAGGCCAAAATCAAAAGGGGGGGTATAAAAATATACAAAACGATACTGATTAAGATTATTTCCCCTTAATAAAAAATCACAATCATCATCATCAACAAAATTGTTCAAATAAAAAAAAGAAAAGGCATACACTATTGCCTCAATTAAATTTCTGTTTAGGATAGGTTGTAATATGGGTTTGTAAACTAAAACATGAATATTATAAGATAGTTGTAATCTTAGGGTTTGTAAATTATAAAACACAACAGTTTTATGATAGTTGTAATATGGCTTTGTAAACAAAAACATGAAACAGTTATAATAGATACGCCTGCACACTGGCTAATGGGATGGAGCAGTAATTAGTGAGTCAGGTGAGTATCAAATGTAAAGGCGTAACTGATGTGTGAGCCACGCGGGTCCAGACCCTACCAAAAAAATCAAACCCTTGGTATTCTAATCCTACCAAAATTTTTGTGCAGACATATTCATTTTCTTATCTACCAATACTTTGACCCTACCAACTTCAACATAATCATTGCTCCCGATCAAATGGGAGGGGTGAACGCGTTTAGTTCCAGCAAGGTGACACCAGCAGCCTCCCACCCACCTCCTTCTCCTCCTCCAAATGTCTCTGCAACTCACCCATTAAGTACAGGCACGTTCTTAGAGAGGCCGTGTGTATTAATCTTCACACCAATCTGTATCTTGGTTTATAGAGTTTACGTCTCGCGCTGAAGGTCAGATGGGTTCGAACTCAAGGGCGTCGCCTGTTTTGTATTGCATGCATGCATGACCGCCTTGCTACCACTATGGCTATGAATGGTCATCTCAGCCTCTTCTATAACTATAAATCTGGCCAGTTTAGACTGAATCCATAGAGTCATACATAGCAAAGTTTTTCCTGACACTTACCACAGCCATACATGCACAGGTTTGCTCTACTAAAGTGAAGATGCCCTGATAGAAAATCATGATAGGAAAACCGAAGACTGTTTAGGCCAGGGTATCCTCAGAAGGCCTCTGAATGGGTACTTATGCTCATGGGCCCGAACATCTCTGAAAGGTAATGTTTAGCCCCCCCCTTGAAACATATCTTAGAATGGGCCGTCATTTCTGGGAGTGATCACAACATGATTGATAAATACAAAACGTATAGCAAGTATAGGAAAAATATGTAAAGAGGGTTAATGAGTCTGCCACAATCAGCACGTTTAGGAGAGAAAGAAGAAGAAAAAAAGAAAGAAGATAATGCACAGAAGCGGCTAAGTTAGTCACTCAAGGCTGTCCTAAGGCAGCGCTCCTAACCTTCCGCGACTGTACCTTAAAAGATATGGCTAAAAATGATATCCAAGGTACACCTTCAAAGTTTAGAGCAATCCGGTGACCTACTTCAACCTCATTGGTTGTTGTAACACTACATTGGAATGGCATGTCGTTGCGTTACCCTGCATAGCCATTACCCTGTACCCCTTAGCAGGGGTGGGGAGTGGGGGGCAATGCCTACCCCTGGCTGAGTAAAGCGCGGGCTCAAAAGGGGGGGGGCGGTATTCATGGGAGCCAGATGCATACCAACCAAGACTAATGACAAGCATCTATCAATACAGTAAACAATAATATGATATGATAAGGCATGTGTGTTAGACATCTACAAATAATCTGGATCAATTTTTAAATAATGAATAAATGATAGCCAGTTAAATCATTAATACCAAATGGTCGTAAGCAGTACGGAACGTCTCATATGCGTGATAGATTGGTCAGCAACCACTCTCTCTGTTCACTCAATTCCTGCTCCACTCACACACACAAACACACACAAACATTACCACACATTCACATTACATTCATGCAATTACTTTATTTATAAAAATTGGTTTAGGGTGTATCGCTCAAAAACGCCATGGCATTTGCGCTAATATATAAAAGACTGGTCGGAGGATTTACGTTTTGCAAGAAATTTAGTATGATTACGTCAACTAAATATAAATACAGCGTAGACACGTTAGCAGCCTGAATTAAATAAAAAGGGGGAGAGAAAGACAATCCATAGGGGCTTCATTTAATGATCACCGCAGGTGCCACGCGTAACAGGGACATCAATGACGGTTGAATGGACCAAGATGGGCTAAACAAAGACAGCTATAGCATTGGGGGGGGGAGATGAGTGAGGGGGAAGGGAAAGGGAGGAGGGATGCTCTAGTACCTTCCATCTACCAATATTATTACGTCGATACTATGTTATGGCCTGCAGCTAGACAAGTGCTTCTCTTTCACAAACCCCACCTCCTCCCCCTCTCCCTTCCCCCCATATACACACAAACTACTCACGGTTCATCTTGTATATTCGTACAGCAAAAGACTTACCCTCCACCCACAGCACCCCCACCTGAGAGTCCCTGCCACCACCACCAGCACTTACCAGCAACCTGCTGTTGATCAACTCAGTGACGTTTGAACAATCCATCAGCACTTATGGCAAAACGTCCTGAGAACTTCCATTGTATGGGAGTCTGGCATTAATACTATTGGGGAGTGGGGAGAGGCAGGCATGGCGTTCTCAGCGTGAGTTTATCTCCCACCCAGATCTAGCTACTTAGACTGCCCACAGATGTATATAAGAGAATTTTGATTTATAGCCCTCGTGTCTTCTTTTCAATGTATCTAGGGAATTTATGTTGGCTTTTTGTCAGATCTGGGCTTTGGAATTAATTCTGTTACTGTATGTAACCTAGTTCTTTTGGTTTATTCTACTATTCGGGTCAGTCTGTTTGGTCAAAGGTAGACCTTCGTAAATTTTCAGCATTCACCCGTGTACATACTTTACCCCACACTAGGTTTCTGCTGTGTTTATCAAAATGTCAGTGCATTATTATGCTTCAATGAGTTGGCTTCCTACATTCTTTTTAGAGCATTTTCGAAAAAAATGCTCTAGTTGTCCTGTTTTGTCTGTCTGTCTGTCTGTCTGTCTGGTCTGTCTTATTCCGTTATTACTTCAAACTAGATCTCTAACAACCAGGAAGTCCTGGACCCATGATGCATATATCATTGTGTAGGTCTTGGCCTGCCAAGTGTACATCTAAAGTCCATTTCGCGATTTTACCTCTCAGGGCCAAAATATAAGATGTTTGCTGGTGTACTGCTTTGTTTATATTTTTAAATATAAATAAATAATAATAAAAGCTAATCAGCAAAGGCAATATATTATTTATTTTTATATCGTTATTTAACGCAGACCATTGTCCTTTTAATATCTTTTTTCAGATATATGCATTACACAATTGAATTTATAAACATTTCCAAAATTTACAAACATTTATCGAAAGATAATATGAAAATGCGCGAATACGTCCTGCAAATCCAGAATGGAACAGGCTGAATTGCTTGGTTTTTTAAATTAAGGAACATTCTTTGTATTCATTACTGTATAAACCTGATTTTTATTGTCGGTGGTGCATGGTATTGTTGTCATGCAAGCCCGTGTACGTCATTGGTATTAGATCTCACCATGAGAGTAAATGAAGACTTCTTTGATATGCCAGTGAGCCACCGTGGTGGATGATTACTGCACGCCTGCTTCTATCTAAACACATATATGTGATGTGGACCCAACTTAGTTATTCTTATGTAGGCCCTGGATTGCAAAACTTATCTTTACATTCCAAGTGGGACTCGTACCTACCCGTAAAATCGTTTTTCGGGCCTAACACTAGCTTACAAAACCACAACAAAGCCCTAACACTAGCTTACAAACCCAACAAAGTCCTAACACTAGCTGCACAAACCACAACAAAATCCTAACACAGCTTACAAACTCACAATAAAGTCCTAAAACTAGCCACAAACTAATAATGAAAGTCCTAAAACTACTACAAACCACAACAAAGTCATAACACTAGCTTACAAACCACAATAAAGTCATAACACTAGCTTACAAACCACAACAGAGTCATAACATCTAGCTTACAAAACCACAAGAAAGTCCTAGCACCTAGATTACAAACCACCAAAAAAAAAGGGGAAAAGCTGTGTGCTTGGTGTGGTTACGAGGGCAAAAGAGAATCAGTGCGCCCTGTTACGTAAATATAGAGACTGAAATAGTACATGCAGTTTGTAAGAAGTTGGCTTGTTGCGGGGCCGTTATTACTATGTTAGCTCGGTGTGCCCGCCATTAAATCTCTCCCAGACCGTCCTCTGTATTTTTATTTTTGACTTCCAATCTGACCCAGGAGCGGCGTCAGGGGGGTAGCGAGGGGACTGGGGCTACTGCACGGCGAGAAAAAGAGTATTGATACTGACCTTTGTCCGACAGTAGTCCCCCCCACCCCCGCATTTGATAGTCACCCCCTGCCCCCTCCACCGCTACAGTGGCGCTGAGATCCAACACGGGCCCCAACGGCAGGATATCATTGCAGGCCCCTTATTAAAAAAAAAGTCGTGAAATTTGACATGGTCGGGGCGGCCTTGGCTCCCTTACAGATGCGCCCCCAAGCAATGAACCCCCCCTGCCCCCCTCTCGGCGTGCCTTCGCATATACAAAGATCGCCCCTGATTGAGACATTTATTTTCCCCTAATACGCCTATGGACGCAGAGGTTATTGAAATTTTCGTTTCTATAATGCAACTCAAAACAAACTAAAAAAAAAAACTTGAGACTCTCAGAATAATGGAACAATTTCTATAATTACTGGCCATTCATTGAAAAAAACTTAGTAATAAAGGCCCGGGCTGTATCAATCCAGACTGAGATCTGGTGTGTGATTGGCTGATATTGGGTGAATAAAAAAAGGGAACAGGGTGAGGTGATGGAGAGACGGGAAGATTTATAGCCGGCCCCTATGAAGCCTGTAAATTAAGAGAAGATTAAAAAGGGGGAGAGAACTTGGGACGTTTGTGGTCAGAGTTGGGTCTCAGATTAGAACTGTGCAGAATAAAAAAAATATCAGAGATAACTGTACAACCTCCTGATATAAAGCTTGAGCCCTTGGACAGAGATGCTGGACTGATACATTATATAGATAGATAGATAGATAGATAGATAGATAGATAGATAGATAGATAGATAGATAGATAGATAGGATAGATAGAGTTAGTTAGGGATAGATAGATAGATAGATAGATAGATAGATAGATAGATAGATAGATAGATAGATGGGTGGTGGGGTGGGTGGGTGGGTTTATGGATGGATGGATAGATAGATGATAGATAGACAGATAGATGGATAGATAGATAGATAGATAGATAGATAGATAGATAGATAGATAGATAGATAGATAGATAGATAGATAGATCAGCAGCTCGGAAAACGTTAATAAATTTGTGATCATTATATTAAGCTTGGATCTTCTAAATGTATCATTTATAAAATGTCTTCGGAAATAAACAAATAAAAAAAATCTCCCAAATATGACTTACGTTCGATAGTCTTAAACAGTAAATCCACATTGGTGCTAACAACTTGTAGGGGCTCTCCGAAAATGTTTTTTTTTTTTAATTTCAATTTGGTGTGGCTCCCTATCACAGGTCCCCACTGAGATCCGTAAAGGGGGAATTGCCCCACTGTTTAAAAAAAAACGAGAATTGCCCCCACTGTTTAAAAAAACAGAGACCAAGTTGCCCCACTGTTTTGGTAAAAAAACAGAGCTGTTATGTACATCAAAGAACCGATCATACCTAACGCACAAATTTCTCTCCCAAGCTTGTTCGAAAAAAAAAATTAAAAACAAAGCAAAAAAAAAAATTTGACCGAAATGTCTCGCAAGGTGAATCTAGTAGAGTTTAACCAGAGATTTAAGGAAAAGTATGGCGAAAACGTGGTTTTTAATAGGTGGAATTACTCTCTGGAGGTTAACAGTCGATAGTTGGTGTGGTTGCTTGAAGCTAAGGGTGTCATATGGGGATGGTGGTGTGGCTAGAACAATAACTACTTGGGGGGGGGGGACAATATGCCGAGGGGCGATAACTTAGCCCTTCTTGATTCGTGAGCCAGCCTATATCATTCTGAGTAGCCAGCTACGTCACTCTGTATCCCCATTTGGTAGGTGAAGTGTCACGTGGACCTTTAAAGTCGTGACTGACCATCTGGAAGTTTACCGATTTTTTTTTAAAGCCTATACTGACCATCCCGTGGGGTGAAATGCAGTGCAGCTTGATCTGTTTCGCAAGCCATGGTTGATGTATGAATCAGTCTAATGCCCAGCGGCATTTTTTACTTTCCCTTAACACACGTCAGCATTGTCAAAGCATAGGTGTCGCTAGAAATTTTTCCGGGGGGGCTAACATTTTCCGGGGGCAATAACAACTTTACGACATTTTTTTTAAATAAGTGTGGGGGGCCAGCCCCCCTCTTGCCCCCCCCCCAACTCCCCCATGAATACGCCCATGATTGTCAGGTATACCCATTTGTTAGCTGCTCTTGAGGTAAGTCCTGACACTCACCGAGATCCGATCTCGAGATCCTAACTGTTGTAGTCGAGCGATTCCCACGCTGCCAAATGCGTAAACCTGGCAGCTGTCTCCTCTGAAATCTTAAAAGAACCCCCCCCCCAAGCCCGATGTTAGCTTCTGAAAAGGAAAATGTTTACATTAACCTTTTCAATATAACCTTGAACGCCACCCATTACATAACGACATAATAACCACCAACCCACATTGGGTCGTTATAGGAGGCAAAAGGGGGGCTGGTAAAGATGGGGAGGGCCTCAAGACCTTCTGCCCCCCCCCCCCGATGGAAGAAAAAATATTGTTTTAGGTGATTCATTGGTTTTTTAGTTTGTTTTTTTTTTTTTTAATTTTTTACTTTCAGCGAAATGTTGACCTGGGAAGCGGATACTCTGAACAGAAACCGTTTCTCAGGTGTGGGGTGTGTGTGTGGGTGGTGTGTGTGTGTGTGTGTGTGTGTGTGTGTGGTATTAACTTCATTTAACTCTATCAGGAGGTCGTGGTGACCTTATTAAAGGGAGATAATGAAAGTTAAACAGAAAGTAAAATAAGAAATAAAAATAAATAAATATGATCTATGTATCTACCATTTAGTTTTATAGAAAGTTCATTTATAAGGTTTCTGAGAAGAAAGTGCACAGACGTGATTGTTCATGTCTTTACAGAACTTATTATCTAGATGTTATAGACCGCCAGACCGACATATAGGTACAGGCACCAAAGACATGATAGGAATGCCATATATAGAGAGCACATATAGAACTTATTATAGACAGCCGACAGACATATGGACAGACGGTTAGATATGTAGACTGACATAGCAGACAGAGAAAGTATAGGTTAGACAGCGAGATTGGATAGAAACAGAAAAAGAGACACCAACAGACAGACATACATATTAGATATACAGACAGACAGACCGATAGATAGGATAGATAGATTTAATTGATCAGGTTGTCGAGGATAAGAGATTGTGCTGGGAATGGGCTGATTTTGGCCCCCTCTTTCTATGTTGTGGGGTGGTGGGGGGATGGACGTTAGATGCTTTGCGTATGCTCCCATCAGCTTGGTCTTGCTGACCTTTGAGAGATAGATAGATGGATGGGGAGGATAGATAGATAGATAGATAGATAGATAGATAGTTAGATAGATATGTAGATGATAGACAGATAGTTAGATAGATAGATAGATATGATAGATAGATAGAGGAGGAGGAGGAAGATAGATAGATAGATAGATAGATAGATAGATAGATAGATAGATAGATAGATAGATAGATAGATAGATAGATAGATAGATAGATAGATAGATAGATAGATAGATAGATAGATAGATTGAAAAGTATAACGGTGCTGGTCAGTGGTCAGTGTATTAGTCCAACAACTCCACCCCCAGTACGTCACAAATACATTACAGACATAATACAACTCCACAACCCCTTTTTTCTATAAACCTGCAGGTAGTCAATATCTTTATCGGTACAATGATACCTCGGAATACGAGCGTGATGGATGGATAGATGGATGGATGGATGGATGGATGGATAGTCTGGATGTGTTATCCGATAGAGCTACAGGTCATAGTTTCGGGAACTGCATTCCATGATATACACACATATCAGAAAAAATACACTTTATTAATCGTCTTTAGTTCGTAAGTTAAGTATCTAGCTTCGAGATGTTACATATTCTAAGAGACAGCTTTAGATGAATTCCATTTATATTACTAGCATGGACACAGTAAAATAAAAAGACACCATATTTTACGATGTCTGGGACACTAACGCGTTAGTCTAGTAGAGCCAGAGCATTTTTTTTTTTGCGGTTTTTGTCTCTCCCCCCCACCCTCCCCCTTCTCGAATTTAACTCTTTGGAGAGCACTCGACAGAAGTTCATGTGAGATGGGTGCAAATTAGAATGAGAGAAAAAAAAAAGGGGGGGGGGGGGTGGAGGAGTTACGGGAAAAAAAAGAGAGTAATAATGATATTAGAAGAAGTAAAGTCTGAACTACAGTGAAGATTGTCGAAACTGTTCGAATCGATCGGGTGGGGCGGGGGTGGGGGGAGGTGGATTAAAGAGGGGGGGAGAGGCCAGGAGGGAAGCAATCAGCTCGTCTCTCAGAGTCACGATTTCTAGATGTGTAATCAAGTCTTGTGGGGGGGAAGTCGTGGGGAATGTGAGTGAATGGGGAGAGACGACGGTTTATAGAGAGGGTTTTTTTTTATGTGTTTTAAAAGGGGTGAGAGGTACATGGGCGGGCAACAGCCCCAGGGGTCAGTGTTTAGATGGACATCTCCCCATCTGATACGTGAGTGAGAGAGAGAGAGAGAAGGGGTGCTAGGGGAGATACATGAAAAAAAGATGAAGGTAGAGGGGTGGTTAGCGAGAGTGGGAATTTGTGTGGAGAGAGAGAGAGAGGTAACATTAACAGGATGAGCTTAATGTAAGACGTAAAGACACCAGAGTCGGTGGATCTCGTATTATCTCACGACCACACCCATACGATTAGAGAGAAGATTAGTTCAGGGGTGAGGGGGGGGTTGTCACCGGGTCAATTGTAGTGACTTGAAATGTTCAACTTTGATTCTCATTAAGAATTATTTCTCTACACAGGTCATCATCATCTATTGATCTATTGATCATCTAATGATTTTATGGCCGTGGATCACTAGTTGTCTCAAATGTTGCGGGGACATGGGATGGAAATAATAAAAGGTGAGAACCTCTGTTTATGGATTACTTCTCTAGATGTAAGTTCCCTTTAAATCCCTAAAGGCTCATCGGGACAGATGAAGTGTAGAATAATCATCTGTTTTTATAACCTCGGCATATGAAAGGATTGTGTGGTCAGCACAACGCCCATCCGTCTTCACTTCCCCAACTTAAAGTCAGGTACCCATTTAAAGTTGGGTGGACTTGTGGGACTCTCCCACGTGACCTGAAAAAAATCCCCAAGGGTCTCATTGAGACTCGAACCCTCCTGTCGATAGTCGAGCGCTCTACACCACACGACCACCCGTCCCCACAATTCAATTCATTTTTGTGAATGTTTATCTGCACTTTGATAAGTATATGCAGGCCTACTGGCTGGGTATCCGGACAAAACCCCCAGCGGACAAAACCCCCACGGACAAAACCCCCACGGACAAAATCCCCAGCGGACAAAACCCCCAGCGGACAAAACCCCCAGCGGACAAAACACCCAGCGGACAAAACCCCCAGCGGACAAAACACCCAGCGGACAAAACACCCACTTAAAAAAAATATTTATTAATTAATCATTACTTTTATTATAAAATGTAATATCCCCCCCAATCTTTATTATAAAATGTAGAAAGCGAAAGTAGGTCAGGGCAGTTGGGACAGTCTAACGTAATTCGATATGAGACGGGTGAAAAGAGAGGGAGACAGAACCCATTAACTTTAACAGGTAGGGGAATTTTAGACAATTAAGTGTCACAGTAGAATTCCGGAAGATGCGTAGACGTGGGTAGTTCATGAGTTCAGGGTTAGGGGTGTACTACAATTGAATAAAGTTTAGAAACATAGTGTCTGTGTAGAGGAATTCAAGTAACATGAGAAGTGCAATGTCACCTTTATTCTGCTATGTTCACCAAACTCTTAATTATGTATTGAATTGGGGTGGAACCAACAAACAGGAGACTTGAGAATGATAGGATATCTTGTCCAGCTAGCCTATATAAGAGAATGTAAGTTTAGTTCGGGAGGAATTGTTGAGCGTACTCGATTTAAAGTGTTTAATTTCCAAATCTCATTAAGGGTTCTTTTTTCCTCGTAAATTTAGCTTTTAGACACAATTTGAAACAAGGCTTACACATTTTACATCACATTCTTGTTATACATTATTAGCCGTTTGATATAGTCGGCTGCTGTATTGCCCTGTAGGATGTAAAAAGTGTAGCTTGTTCAATTCTAACTTTTTTTGTACTCTAAAAATCTGACATTTAAAATAGATTAATATTTGGCAACACTGGAAGGCAATGGTCCCCGGGCCGCTGGGTGTTTTGTCCGCTGGCGGTTATGTCCGCTGGGGGTTTTGTCCGCTGGGGGTTTTGTCCGTGGGGGGTTTGTCCGTGGGGGTTTTGTCCGCTGGGGGTTTTGTCCTACACTCTACTGGCTGTGATGTACTATCACGGTATTATGATCATGTTCATAATTTAATTTTATAACCAATTAAACTGGTGGAGTCCACTAGTCGTCCCGACATCGTAAATAGGTATCGAATACAACACTATCTCTAGACTTATACTTCTATACTGTACTTACAAGATAGGCATCGAATACTGTATCTCTCGACTTAGACTTACTACACCGTACTTACAAGTTAGGTATCGAATACTGTATCTCTAGACTTAGACTTACTACACCGTACTTACAAGTTAGGTATCGAATACAATATCTCTAGACTTATACTTACTACACCGTACTTACAAGTTAGGTATCGAATACAATATCTCTAGACTTAGACTTACTACACCGTACTTACAAGTTAGGCATCGAATACAGTATCTCTAGACTTCTACTTCTACGCCGTACTTACAAGTTAGCTATTCGAACAGTCATTCGTTATCTTGCTTTCTATCAGAGTCTATCGTACGGACGGGCATACCAGGCTGCCTCTAAGAACCCCATTGCTAAACCCAACCCTCTCGGTCAATGTGACCCCCCTCCCAACTGAAGGGGGCATGATAGCTGTAGGGGTGGGGCGGGGTGGGGGGCTTAGAGGGGCTAAGGTTGTCAAAGATTATAAATTATTTGAGGGTCAGGATTTTCAAGGTGTGGTCTTTTTTTTTATCGCCTAGAGACCCTACTATTACCCTTATTGTTTTTTTTTTTTTCTAATTCTGTCGGTCTTTAGGTTTTGACTGTTATAGTAAGGAAGTGAAGTGAGACTTTATCTTTCCCTGTCCACTTATTTCGTCCACCACTCCGGTCGGCCAACCACTGGCTAGTCATCTAACTTGCCCCCCCCTTTGTTCTGGGCGCCCCAACCGCAAACAAACGTTTGATGTGGCCCGGTGAGTGGACTGACCACGGGATATTTAATTAAAGCCTCTGTGGTTATTTACTGACCATGGCGTTCTATGGACATAACCTTTCTCACACTACGCATGGAGCATCAAAGAAATAGTTCCCCTTCCGTTCTCTCTCTCTCTCTCTCTCTCTCTCTCTCTCTGCTTTTGACATTTATCAGACATGGAATTAATTTCGCCGAGTCCAAAAACCGATAATTATGATTTATTAAATTACTTATTAATGATTAGTTATTGTTTATTAATGATTCGTTATTGTTATTACAAAGACATTATGACCCATATGCCATACTCCTGTTGTTTTTAGAACACAATTGTAATGATAATTTATATAGATATTTCTATGATCTATTTATATATATATATATATATATATATATATATATATATATATATATATATTACTTTTTACTTTTAGTACATACTAATACAAGCTTATCTTTAAAAAAAATTGTCATAAATATGTATGTATATATATATATATATATATAAGCTAGCTCTTTGTTTAAGATGTTGTATGATGTAAAAATAACGCAAGAGATTATTTTTCCACTAAATTAATGTAAACATTTTTTTTTTTTAAATGTATCCAAAGCAGAAAAATGTGTGAATTTTGGTTTTTTTCAACATTGTTTATTATTGTCTGAAATCACGACCTTATGTAGGAAGACGAAATAGAAATGTAGATAAACAAACCAAATCCCACACAAGGTCCGTCAGAGTGGCGATAAAGATTAGATTGTATTTGTCTATGTTTATGTCATTCTTTTTTTTTTAATGCAGTGAATTGGGAATGATAAAACACTAATGTCTAGTGGTAGGCAGAGCAAGTAATGGATCAATGGGTCATATGGGTCATGGGTCAAGCTCAGTGACCCATTACTTGCTCTGAGGGGTAGGTAATCAAAGTTCAAGTTGGGATTAAGATGATACCAGGGGTTCTCAAAATTTGGATTGGTTCACGCGCCCCCCCCCCCGCGACCCCCTCCTGGGAAGGACGATGACAGAAAGAAGTATTTATTCGAATTTTTCTGACGACCCTTTACAAAATCCAGAGTGTCGCTCTGAGAACCACTGCGATATACCATTTTCACCTGAACAAGGGGGGGGCTCATTATAAATGCAGGGACCAAGACGAATGTCCATTAATGGACAACACAGGTCACCAGTATGATTGTCCATTAATGGACACCACAGGCCACCAGTATGAATTTCCATTAATGGACAACACAGGTCACCAGTATGAATGTCCATTAATGGACAACAGTGGTCACCAGTATGAATGTCAATTAATGGACATCACAGGCCACCAGTATGAATGTCCATTAATGGACATCACAGGCCACCAGTATGAATGTCCATTAATGGACACCACAGGCCACCAGTATGAATTTCCATTAATGGGCAACACAGGTCACCAGTATGAATGTCCATTATTGGACAACAGTCGTCACCAGTATGAATGTCCATTAATGGACATCACAGGCCACCAGTATGTATGTCCATTAATGGACATCACAGGCCACCAGTATGAATGTCCATTAATGGACACCACAGGCCACAAGTATGATTGTCCATTAATGGACAACACAGGTCACCAGTATGAATGTCCATTAATGGACAACCGTGGTCACCAGTATGAATGTCCATTAATGGACCACAGTGGTCACCATAATGAATGTCCATTAATGGACATCACATGCCACCAGTATGAATGTCCATTAATGGACAACAGTGGTCACCATAATGAATGTCCATTAATGGGCACCACATGCCACCAGTATGAATGTCCATTAATGGACAACACAGGCCACCAGTATGATTGTCCATTAATGGACAACACAGGTCACCTGTATGAATGTCCATTAATGGACAACAGTGATCACCAGTATGAATGTCCATTAATGGACAACAGTGGTCACCATAATGAATGTCCATTAATGGGCACCACATGCCACCAGTATGAATGTCCATTAATGGACATCACAGGCCACCAGTATGAATGTCCATTAATGGACACCACAGGCCACCAGTATGATTGTCCATTAATGGACAACACAGGTCACCAGTATGAATGTCCATTAATGGACAACCGTGGTCACCAGTATGAATGTCCATTAATGGACCACAGTGGTCACCATAATGAATGTCCATTAATGGACATCACATGCCACCAGTATGAATGTCCATTAATGGACAACAGTGGTCACCATAATGAATGTCCATTAATGGGCACCACATGCCACCAGTATGAATGTCCATTAATGGACAACACAGGCCACCCGTGTGAATGTCCATTAATGGACACCACAGGCCACCTGTATGATTGTCCATTAATGGACAACAGTGGTCACCATAATGAATGTCCATTAATGGGCACCACATGCCACCAGTATGAATGTCCATTAATGGACAACACAGGCCACCCGTGTGAATGTCCATTAATGGACACCACAGGCCACCAGTATGATTGTCCATTAATGGACAACACAGGTCACCAGTATGAATGTCCATTAATGGACAACAGTGGTCACCAGTATGAATGTCCATTAATGGACAACAGTGGTCACCAAAATGAATGTCCATTAATGGACTTCACAGGCCACCAGTATGAATGTCCATTAATGGGCACCACAGGCCACCAGTATGAATTTCCATTAATGGGCAACACAGGTCACCAGTATGAATGTCCATTATTGGACAACAGTGGTCACCAGTATGAATGTCCATTAATGGACATCACAGGCCACCAGTATGAATGTCCATTAATGGACATCACAGGCCACCAGTATGAATGCCCATTATTGGACAACACAGGCCACCAGTATGAATGTCCATTAATGGACAACACAGGCCACCCGTATGAATGTCCATTAATGGACACCACAGGCCACCAGTATGAATGTCCATTAATGGACAACACAGGTCACCTGTATGAATGTCCATTAATGGACAACAGTGGTCACCAGTATGAATGTCCATTAATGGACAACAGTGGTCACCATAATGAACGTCCATTAATGGGCACCACATGCCACCAGTATGAATGTCCATTAATGGACAACACAGGCCACCAGTATGATTGTCCATTAATGGACAACACAGGTCACCTGTATGAATGTCCATTAATGGACAACAGTGATCACCAGTATGAATGTCCATTAATGGACAACAGTGGTCACCATAATGAATGTCCATTAATGGGCACCACATGCCACCAGTATGAATGTCCATTAATGGACAACACAGGCCACCCGTATGAATGTCCATTAATGGACAACACAGGCCACCAGTATGATTGTCCATTAATGGACAACACAGGTCACCAGTATGAATGTCCATTAATGGACAACAGTGGTCACCATAATGAATGTCCATTAATGGACATCACAGGCCACCAGTATGAATGTCCATTAATGGACACCACAGGCCACCAGTATGAATTTCCATTAATGGGCAACACAGGTCACCAGTATGAATGTCCATTATTAGACAACAGTGGTCACCAGTATGAATGTCCATTAATGGACATCACAGGCCACCAGTATGAATGTCCATTCAATGGACATCACAGGCCACCAGTATGAATGCCCATTGTTGGACAACACAGGCCACCAGTATGAATGTCCATTAATGGACAACACAGGCCACCTGTACATGAATGTCCACTTAATGGACACCACAGGCCACCAGTATGATTGTCCATTAATGGACAACACAGGTCACCAGTATGAATGTCCATTAATGGACAACAGTGGTCACCAGTATGAATGTCCATTAATGGACCACAGTGGTCACCATAATGAATGTCCATTTATGGACATCACATGCCACCAGTATGAATGTCCATTAATGGACAACAGTGGTCACCATAATGAATGTCCATTAATGGACAACACAGGCCACCCGTATGAATGTCCATTAATGGACACCAGGCCACCAGTATGATTGTCCATTAATGGACAACACAGGTCACCAGTATGAATGTCCATTAATGGACAACAGTGGTCACCAGTATGAATGTCCATTAATGGACAACAGTGGTCACTATTATAATGAATGTCCATTAATGGACATCACAGGCCACCAGTATGAATGTCCATTAATGGACACCACAGGCCACCAGTATGAATTTCCATTAATGGGCAACACAGGTCACCAGTATGAATGTCCATTATTGGACAACAGTGGTCACCAGTATGAATGTCCATTAATGGACATCACAGGCCACCAGTATGAATGTCCATTATCGGACACTACAGGCCACCAGTATGAATGTCCATGAATGGACAACACAGGCCACCAGTATGAATGTCCATTAATGGACAACATAGGTCACCTGTATGAATGTCAATTAATGTAAATGAAGCAATGCCATCGGGTTATAAGGTAAAGTGGTATTGTTTGACTGGTTGGTCAACAATGGTATAAATTGCACACAATTAAATGTGGCTATTTATAGATAAAGGAATCCTTTCGCAATATGATGATGCACGAAACAATGGACATGGGTGACATTCCCCCCCCAACCATTCTATTCAACCGTGTCACTGACTCTGTGTTTTTTTTTTTATTGTATGATCCTCTTTATTTGTCTCAAAAATAGCCCTCCTAATGGAAGGTGTGCTGTCCACCATTATCCTATGATGGAGGTGTGCTGTCACTATTAGGGTGTTGGTTTTGGCTTGACTTTTTCCTATCAGCCCTAATGACCGCCGCCCCACTCCCCTCCTCCTCATTCTTTGCCTCCCCCTCCCCCCCCCCAATCCGAACCCACGTTTCTGTTTCCCTTACCGATAAAGCGCTACACGACGTTTCTATTGTTGCAAACACGCAGAATGGATCAATACACAGAATTATCATCCAGAAACCGCAAGCCTGCTAATAAAAATGTTTTTTTTTAAAAAGGCGGAAACTCACTCCTCCTTCCCTCGAATCCACAGGAGTCTCCTCCCCCCCCCCACACACACCCCTGTACACCGTTGGTCCTTACCGTTTATCTACACTAAGTGTTTGTGGGCTGAGTTGTTGGCAGCGCCTGATACAATAATAATAACACGTGTGGCTAATTACACAGAGAGAGAGAGAGAGATTCCCCCTTGCCGCATGTGTGTTGTGGGGATGCCGTAGAGGTGTGTTTTGTGCGCGTATCCGTGTGTGTCTTGTGTGCCTTATTGGGCTGATTACTGGCCAACTAACGGGTGTGTGAATCGTGTTAATGTGTCTGTGTTTGTGTTCTTTACTGCATGAACTGTTGTACGTCTCCTGGGACAGCCCCAGTGTAACAATTTACGAACAATGTGCACTAAAAAAATAATCTCTGTTTGGCTCACTTTAGAGGAATTCCGATAGAATCGGGGGGGCAAAACTACGGCACGCGGGACAGGTTTGGTGGTTTGATCGAGCCAGCACTTCAGAGACTTTTATGCCGTCAGATTTAGTTCATATAAACACTCCGTCAATCCGCTCTTAGATGCGGTACTTCTGTCAAATTAAAAGAACCCACGGTGTCGCACGATTCGAACCCCGGCTGTAAAACAACAACATTTAGGCTCAAATACCTGAATGAAATACACCCCAGCCCCCCCCCCCCTCCTCTCCCCATAAAAAGTAATGTTCCCTTTAACCCTAACGGCCATCGGGGCAGATGAAGTGTAGAATTCATCTGTTTCTATAACCTCGGCATACGTTACAAAAAAAAAATAAATAAATAA
>JAGDYQ010000101.1:1978985-2070372 GCA_021962125.1 Bulinus truncatus
GTTTAACTCAGGGATCGTGCCGGTTTATGACGGACGTTTTAACTCACGGAAGTGCCGGTTCATGACGGACGTTTTAACTCAGGGACGTTCCGGTTTATGACGGACGTTTTCACCCAGGGACGTGCCGGTTTTATGACGACGTTATAACTCACGGACGTGCCAGTTCATGGCGGACGTTTTAACTCAGGGACGTGCCGGTTCAGGACGGACGTTTTAACTCAGGGACGTGCCGGTTTATGACGGACGTTTTAACTCAGGGACGTGCCGGTTTATGACGGACGTTTTAGCTCACGGAAGTGCCGGTTTATGACGGACGTTTTAACTCACGGAAGTGCCGGTTCATGACGGACGTTTTAACTCAGGGACGTTCAGTTTATGACCGGACGTTTTCACCCAGGGACGTGCCGGTTTATGACGACGTTATAACTCACGGACGTGCCAGTTCATGGCGGACGTTTCAACTCAGGGACGTGCCGGTTTATGACGGACGTTTTAACTCAAGGGACGGTGCCGGTTCATGACGGACGTTTTAACTCAGGGACGTGCCGGTTTTTGACGGACGTTTTAACTCAGGGACGTGCCGGTTTATGACGGACGTTTTAACTCAGGGACGTGCCGGTTTATGATGGACGTTTTAACACAGGGACGTGCCGGTTCATGACGGACGTTTAACTCAGGGACGTTCCGGTTATGACGGACGTTTTCACAGGGACGTGCCGGTTTTTTATGACGACGTTACTTTCAACTCACGGACGTACCAGTTCATATGGACGCGTTTTAACTCAGGGACGTACCGGTTTCAGGACGGACGTTTTAACTCAGGGACGTGCCGGTTTATGACGGACGTTTTAACTCAGGGACGTGCCGGTTTATGACGGACGTTTTAACTCACGGAAGTGCCGGTTTATGACGGACGTTTTAACTGAGGGACGTGCCGGTTTATGACGGACGTTTTAACTCACGGAAGTGCCGGTTCATGACGGACGTTTTAACTCAGGGACATTCCGGTTTATGACGGACGTTTTCACCCAGGGACGTGCCGGTTTATGACGACGTTCTAAACTCCTGGACGTCCCAGTTCATGGCGGACGATTTCAACTCAGGGACGTGCCGGTTTATGACCGGACGTTTTAACTCAGGGACCGTGCCGGTTCATGACGGACGTTTTAACTCAGAGGACGTGCCGGTTTTTGACGGACGTTTTTAACTCAGGGACGTGCCGGTTTATGACGGACGTTTTAACTCACGGAAGTGCCGGTTCATGACGGACGTTTTAACTCAGGGACGTGCCGGTTTTTGACGGACGTTTTAACTCAGGGACGTGCCGGTTTATGACGGACGTTTTAACTCACGGAAGTGCCGGTTCATGACGGACGTTTTAACTCAGGGGACGTTCCGGTTTATGACGGACGTTTCACCCAGGGACGTGCCGGTTTATGACGACGTTATAACTCTTGGACGTGCCAGTTCATGGCGGACGTTTCAACTCAGGGACGTGCCGGTTTATGACGGACGTTTTAACTCAGGGACGTGCCGGTTCATGACGGACGTGTTTTGCTCAGGGACTGTGCCGGTTTTTGACGGACGTTTTATCTCAGGGACGTGCCGGTTTATGACGGACGTTTTAACTCACAGGAGGTGCCGGTTCATGACGGACGTTTTAACTCAGGACGTTCCGGTTTATGACGGACGTTTCGCCAGGGACGTGCCGGTTTTTATGACGACGTTATAACTCACGGACGTGCCAGTTCATGGCGGACGTTTCAACTCAGGGACGTGCCGGTTTATGACGGACGTTTTAACTCAGGGACGTGCCGGTTCATGACGGACGTTTTAACTCAGGGACGTGCCGGTTTTTGACGGACGTTTCCCCAACTCAGGGACGTGCCGGTTTATGACGTTTGGACGGTTTAACTCAGGGACGTGCCGGTTTATGATGGACGTTTTTAACACAGGGACGTGCTGCGGTTCATGACGGACGTTTTAACTCAGGGACGTTCCGGTTTATGACGGACGTTTTAACTCAGGGACGTGCCGGTTTATGACGGACGTTTTAACTCACGGAAGTGCCGGTTTATGACGGACGTTTTAACTGAGGGACGTGCCGGTTTATGACGGACGTTTTAACTCACGGAAGTGCCGGTTCATGACGGACGTTTTAACTCAGGGACATTCCGGTTTATGACGGACGTTTTCACCCAGGGACGTGCCGGTTTTATGACGACGTTATAACTCACGGACGTGCCAGTTCATGGCGGACGTTTCAACTCAGGGACGTGCCGGTTTATGACGGACGTTTTAACTCAGGGACGTGCCGGTTCATGACGGACGTTTTAACTCAGGGACGTGCCGGTTTTTGACGGACGTTTTAACTCAGGGACGTGCCGGTTTATGACGGACGTTTTAACTCACGGAAGTGCCGGTTCATGACGGACGTTTTAACTCAGGGACGTTCCGGTTTATGACGGACGTTTTCACCCAGGGACGTGCCGGTTTTATGACGACGTTATAACTCACGGACGTGCCAGTTCATGGCGGACGTTTCAACTCAGGGACGTGCCGGTTTATGACGGACGTTTTAACTCAGGGACGTGCCGGTTCATGACGGACGTTTTAACTCAGGGACGTGCCGGTTTATGATGGACGTTTTAACACAGGGACGTGCCGGTTCATGACGGACGTTTTAACTCAGGGACGTTCCGGTTTATGACGGACGTTTTAACTCAGGGACGTGCCGGTTTATGACGGACGTTTTAACTCACGGAAGTGCCGGTTTATGACGGACGTTTTAACTCAGGGACGTGCCGGTTTATGACGGACGTTTTAACTCACGGAAGTGCCGGTTCATGACGGACGTTTTAACTCAGGGACGTGCTGGTATGACGGACGTTTTAACTCAGGCACGTGCTGGTTCATGGCGAAGAGTGGTAATAAAAGGCCTACAAAAGTGTAGCCAGAGTGGCGGGTTTCCCACCAGTTTTGGGCGGTTTCAACTTAATGTGTATGTACATAATTAAAATGAGATAATTCGAAGGTTAAAAAAAAATAAAGTAAATGACTTGAATGCTGTTTCAATTTCACATCTCAACTCTGTTGATGACCTCTTCGTTAATTTAACTTTTTTAGAAATCAATTTATTTTTATTTAATGATCAGTATTGATCAGTCTTTATATTTGTTTTATAGATGAAATGTTTGCCCAGCCCCTAAGGGTTTCAAGAAGAATGTCCGTCGCGTGGTCCTAGACAAGCATACCCCAGATAGTCACACAGCCTGTGGGCCAGGCCGTGGGGGGTCGGGGGTTGGAGGGGGGTGGTTGTAGGATGATAGCCAGATTTATTTACTTCATCAAACACTGCTCACTGTATCATCAGCCAATCAAAAGCCAAGAAAATAATTATTTTAATCTTCCCCCCCTCTCCCCCCTTCCTGTTGTGGCTATTGGGGGAAATAAACTTAAAACACAGGAGAGCAATGCCGGACTTAATGTCAGTTGAGGTCGCGGAAGCAGAAAACAATTATTGGAGCTTTTCAGAAAAATAGAGATAAATCTATGGGTTCAAAAATTGGGCTCTGGTGGGAGACCCTAAATATTCGGGGCACTGGGCTGCGCACAAACTGCGCCCCGTCCTTAAATCCGCCTCTGCATGAGAGTTAAAAAAAAACCAAAAAGGGTGTCCATAGACCATAATTGCACTCAGAAATATTTTGAATCGAGCTGGGAATGTACGTCATACAGCGGGAATATCCACCAGGAATCGTGCCTGTGAACAAATACAGTTTCTCGGTTCACGAGAGTGCTGCTGGTAATTATAATGTGTAATTATTATTATTAGTATAGGGCTATAGCCTACTATTGTGATTGACATTCATTCGAACAAACGTGATAATTGTTTCTAGAGACGTTTTACATTGGTGCTAGGCTAAGTTACAAGTCAGTGTGATTGTGACCTTTGGCACATTTGAGGTTTACATTATCCAAGGCTGGTGTAACTTTTTTTGTGTTATTTTTGGCCACTGTAGCTTTTCCTGGTGCATTCTGGGATAGAGCAGGGTAAAAAAGGTAACAAACCAATAATAAATTGTGTAGATATATACCAGCCTCGATTTGATTTGTCTTCGGTTTACTTCGGATGTAGTTTACCGTCGGTCAACAACGGTACCGAAATATTTTTTTTTCGTCTCTCTCTTTCTCTCTCTCTCTCTCTCTCTCTCTCTCTCTCTCTCTCTCTCTCTGTCTCTTTTTCTCTCCCTCCCCCCTTCACTGCAATCTCTATAATTTAAATTTTCTTTTATTTAATACATGGCAAGATATTATATAGAAGGTAGTGTCCAGACTCCAGACACAATCTAGGAGGTAGTGTCAAGATACTATCTAGGAGGTAGTGTCAAGATACTATCTAGGAGGTAGTGTTAAGATACAATCTAGGAGGTAGTGTCAAGATACTAACTAGGAGGTAGTGTCAAGATACTAACTAGGAGGTAGTGTCAAGATGTTATCTAAAATGTAGTGTCAAGATATTATCTAGGAGGTAGTGTCAAGATGTTATCTAGGAGGTAGTGTCAAGATGTTATCTAAAATGTAGTGTTAAGATACAATCTAGGACATAATGTCAAGATGTTATCTAAGAGGTAGTGTCGAGATACTATCTAGGAGGTAGTGTTCATGGGCGTCGCTAGGAATTTTTCCTGGGGGGGGGAACAAAAATTTTCAAGGGGGGGGGGGGCAAATAACAACTTTATGACATTTTTTTTTATGTAAGGGGGGGAGCAAATGCCCCCCTCTTATATGACATTTTTTCAAAATGCCCCCCCTGGCCCCCTTGAATACGCCCATGTCTAGGAGTAATTTATCACTTCTAATGATATTCTACAGTATATATTATGCGACATATTCAAATCTATGAAAACGTATCGGTTGATTTAAAGGAAACCTTGGGTCCGAGATTAGTATAATTTTCATTATGAGGTAGCTAAATGACGTCATGTCAACACACTGGCCTATGTAATGCGTTAAATAGATCAAAATGAAAGACAAGACCATTACAGCCATCTCAGCTGATATATTGAAGATTTTGAATAACAATTTCATTGTTTTGTAAAGATTTCTTTTATTTGCTCTATGTTTTTAGTTGTTTTTTTTTTTGTATCAAGTCTGACAATTTGTTATGTTTTTTTTTTAGTTCAATCCGTGCCTCATAGTTAAACATGGTGGTGACTAGAATACTTAGGTCGTGACCCGACGGTTGAAACAACAATCCTACAAATACCGCTCAATAATACCAGATCCGTTGTTAAGCTGTCTTTGGTAGAACCCGGCCAAGATGAGATCTTATGGCCCAAAGCAAAAGTACTACTGACCACCTAGATGACCAAGGGGGATAGATGGTCGTGCGGTATAAAACGCATGTCTGTCGACCAGTGAATACAAATGGAACGTTTCAAGGAATGGATCGTTATGAGATAAATAACTCATATTCACAGGGATATTTACAGACAGACCTATTTGGCCTATACATAAAAAAACGGGTTCTGAACGCGGACGCACCGATCAGTTACCAGGACCGACAGCTGTACCCATTCCTACATTATCTATTTACTACAAAATAATCACTTTCTTCCTGAGGCCCTCAAATATCTCTTAATATCTGTCTAGACTCTCCCCCTCCCCCATTCCCAAATACCACCAGAAAACGTCTGTGATTGATGTCTGCTTATTTGTTATTAAGAAAGTGAAATCAAAATCAGACTAGTTTAATCAAGTCTAGTTGTCGTTCCTGCTGCTTACCCCCCCCCCCCCGGCCCCCAACCTATATTTACTCTGTACTGACGCCAAGAAGTAGTTTTCCTTTTCCTATTTATTATTCTGTTAACGTTCATTAATTGAAAGACATTGTTTCACCAGGTGATTAATATTTATTACTGCTTGTGGGGAAATTATGGGGAAAATTTCGGGAAAGCACTCAACACATTTGACCTAAAATAGAAATAGGGTGGGTGGGTGGGTGGGTGGATGGATGGATGGATGGATGGATGGATAGATAGATAGATAGATAGATAGATAGATAGATAGATAGATAGATAGATAGATAGATAGATAGATAGATAGATAGATAGATAGATAGATAGATAGATAGATAGATAGATAGATAGATAGATAGATAGATAGATAGATAGATTAGATAGAGAGATAGACCACCATCAGCTAAATCTGATCCATCACCACACACACACACACACACACACTACATAAACATCCAGGTGAAAACCTCCCATTGAATGTGCTGAGTGTAAATTAACACCCATCTCTCAATGTGGGCGTCAAATCGAAGACATTAATGACGATGTATCATTTGCCTACATCACGTGACTTGCACTCCATCAGCCAATGAACGAATTGTTTGAGCACTCTGACGTCTCGATCTTGTTTGCTGTTGATTTTTAGTTGTTACAGATGTTGTTACAGATGTTGTTGTTGTTATTGTTAATGTGCCTGTTTATGATGTCGTTACGTTTTTTTCTTTTTTTTTTTTTTGTTTATTGGTTTTAGAACTTGTTTACAGCTATGTTTTCACACTAACGACTCAAAAGAGAATCGGTCAACTATTATATAACGCATTGAAAAGGGAGGTGTGGAACGCAGTGTTCAGGAATAGTAAAATAAAGGGCTACGTAATACATAAATTAGCACTATGTACCAAAAGAAACGAACATCAAATTTTGTTTTTCTTTTTTTTTAACTTATTTAATGTTTTTTTTAATGTTTTTTTTCTTTTTTTTTTAATGTTATTTAAGAATGCAATTTAAATTTGAGTTGAAACACGGCAACTAATGGAACCGTTAAGGCATTGATTATCTTTTCTTTTTCCCGGGTTACGGCCCTTGGCTGGTCAGAAAGATCAGAGGGGTATACCGAGTGCTTTCCCTCTAAATACAAACCCTTACTTCAATCAAAGTCTAAACCCCCTTTGCCATAAAAATTATTCCAACTTTGAAATCAATTTCTAGTTACCCCAAAATTACCGGTAAGCCTTTCAATACCGACAATTTATGCTGGAAATAATCCATTGTTCCTATGATATTCTCAGGACAAAGTTAGACTGTTTCAATGTATTGAATTTTTTTCTAACAAAAATTAAACATTTCCCTCTCTCTCGCGATCAAACTATTTTTTTTCCTTTCCAAGTTCCACATTTTCTTGGAAGCGTGGGAAACAATTACCGGAAGTGGAGTTAAAAAACATTAAGCTGTCTATTTTTAGCTTACATGTTGTACTGGATATTCCCCATGGTGTTTTATCGCTCTTATTTTTGCGACCCATTATCAGCCTTTACAAGACGTCTTTTTAGAGCATTTTCGAAAAAAAATGCTCTATTGTCCCCGTTTTGTCTGTCTGTCTGTCATCACCCTAGATCTCAACAACCATAAGTCCTAGACCCATGATGTATATATCATTTTGTAGGTCTTAGCCTGCCAAGAAATGACTTTTTTCCTTTTCGCGATCTGACCTCTGAGGGCCGTAAAAGGGGGCTTAGTACCGTTTTTTACTATATAAGCTATATTAATAAAGGAGCGCCCTATATCTCAACAACCATAAGTCCTAGACCCATGATGTATATATCATTTTGTAGGTCTTGGCCTGCCATATGTACATCAAAAGTTCATTTCGCGATAGGACCTCTGAGGGCCGGGAATCAGGGCTCCTAAGGGGCTTACATATTATATATACACCTTGTACGTTCAATAACCCATTCATTTGGTGCGAAATACTGCAGCACGTAGTTTCACCAAGATTTATTAAGAAACTCATCAAATGAAATAGTAAGCTTGTGTTCTGAGTTTAATTGAAAGTATCAGAGCTATGCAACAATTGACGGAGTTTTCGGACGATTAAATGACTATAATTTCGAATGTTTTCAATTATGAGTCCTATTTCAGTAACCACAAACCACTTGTAGTTAGATTTAAGAGAAAATAATTTTTTTTCAAATATAAAGAAACGTCTTTATAATTTTTTTTTACAGATATATGCATTACACAATTGAATTTATAAACATTTCCAAAATTTACAAATATTTACTGAAAGCTAACAAACGTACTGATACATAACACGAAAATGCGCTAACACGTCCTGTGTCCAGAATGGAACAGGCTTAATTGCTTGTTTTGCCTGCAATAGAGTTAGGCTCCTCTATCCTGTGCTTAACTGACATATAAACGATATAAACGAGTATAAACTAGCATAAACGAGTATAAACTAGTATAAACTAGTATAAACGAGTATAAACTAGTATAAACTAGCATAAATTAGTATAAACTAGTATAAACGATTATAAACGAGTATAAACGAGTATAAACGAGTATAAACTAGTATAAACGAGTATAAACTAGTATAAACTAGCATAAACTAGTATAAACTAGTATAAACGATTATAAACGAGTATAAACGAGTATAAACGATTATAAACTGGTATAAACTGGTAGCCTCTATAGGCATTCATAAGCCGATGATTATTTGTAGTTTATTTTTTTTTTTTGTTGTTTTTTTTTTTACGGAGCGATTTCCGTTAAAACCTAGCCTTCCGGGGGGGGGGGAGGGGGTAGGAATAGGAGGTAGGCCCTGCCACAGTACACAACGGATCTACCATGCGGTCATTGTAATTTGATAAATAAAAATTTAAAAATAAACATTGTCGTCCCATGCACTAAACTAAATTGGTTTTGAGCCCAGTAATTTTTTTAATTATTTTTTGCTCCAAATTGATTCCCCCCACCCCCAAATTAAAGTGATATGGTGGAGGACCATGGTGCCACACCCTTTGTTGATGCGCAGAGCCGTAGCTAGTTTTTGTGGGCGCCCTGGGTGAGTTCTAAGAAAAGTCCAAACACACTTAACATCGCTATTTCGGCGCCCCTTTCTTAGTCAGACGCCCTATGCGCCCCACCTCCCCCCCACACCCCACCCTCAATATACTTCACATGCCACTGTAGATTAGTACCAGAGTAAAACAGGTGAAGAGAGAAAGATCAAATATAGAGTGAGTAGATTAAACATATGAATGTAGATAGAGTGGGCTATGTTTGTTGGATGTGTCAAATTGATAGGTCACAACCCACAATAGGTACCCCCCCCCCACTTCCTTACTCTTTTCTTGATACACCACTTGCCCCGTGTGTGCGCCACAGCACACATACTTCTAAACGTACATTAGTTCTGGAGTACACAGCTCAATCAACATAGTCTCGTAATACATATGGTAATGGCTTGGTAGTTAATTCATGTACGCCTCATTGCAGCGGGCTTTTTTTTCTTTTGTTCCCTCTCTCTCTCTCTCTCTCTCTCTCTCTCTCTCTCTCTCTCTCTCTCTCTCTCTCTGTGTGTGTGTATGTCTGTCTCACACTCACAGTCTTTCTGCTCACAAGTGTCTGGTTTACATACAGTGAACCATACTTCACACACAGATACAAATTAATACACATTTGTTAAGCACATACAAGTACTCATCTGGTGTACACGAGGTATTAGAACATCGTCTCTCTCTCTCTCTCTCTCTCTCTCTCTCTCTCTCTCTCTCTCTCTCTCTCTCTCTCTCTGCATACACGTAGATGTGTTACTACGCATTGGTTTTAGAGTGTAAATACACGCATGTACCCGGAAATTTTCATTCATCGTACCCATCAACACAAACACGCGTAATTCCCAGAACTTAGCACACAGTAATTATAACACATCAGTTCCTCACCCGCTTCATGCGGACATTCACCTAAACACACACACGCGCACACACAAGCGTAAACATAACCCCTCCCCCCCCCCCACCTCCACCCCACTCACTGTACTGAGTACATAATTCTCCGTTCAACTGAGTGCTCACATCTGTCGTGCGCCACAACGGTACTTGATTTCTCTACCCAAACACACACACACACACACATGAAAACAGCCTAAATGCCGACCTAAACACATAACAAACATTCAATATCTCTCAACTTAAACTCATCATTTTGGTCCAACTCGCTTTGGTCTCCATTAGCACAAAGGCTTTGCACTCAGACACAGACTCTCTCTCTCTCTTTCTCTCTCTCTCTCTCACACACACTCTCACTCTCCCCTCTCTCTCTCTTCCCCTCTCTCTCTCATTCACACACACACACACACACACACACACTCTCCTCTCTCTCTCACTCACTCACACTCTCACTCTATTCCCCCCCCTCTCTCTCATTCACACAAACACACACTCTCGTCTCTCTCTCCCTCTCTCTCTCTTTCTGTCACTCACTCACTCAGACACTCTCTCTCTCTCTCCCTCTCTCTCTCTCTCACACACACACACATACAAACGATTGTTGAAGTAAAAAAGAAAGATTCCATATAAAATGACACGCTCACACACACACACGCACACACACACATACGCACACACACACACACATATGAGCTTAAACCACGCATACATCTCACACACATAAATAGAAACCACTTATACAACACGGACAACGCACACACAACACACATACACAACACAATTACACAACACACATACAGAAAGGTAAAAAAAAAACGCATACATCCCACACCAACGTTTCAGCGTTCTTTCATTCACACATACCTGGTGGTTGGTTGGCCGGAAAGTACCACACTAACATTATTCAAAGCTGTTTCCCCCTAATGTATCTGATCACATACATCAAGGCCCAACCCATTGACCTTAGAGCTTCCCCACCCCTTCCCACACACCCACACCCGGACGATCACCGTACGATATCCTTACCCCCCCCCCTAGCAAAACCCCATCTACGCAGAAATCGTTCTAAGAACTGGAATGACACTATATTAAAATGCATTTCCATTTGTACTTTACTTCTTGTGATCACTGTCTGTGTGCGTGCACGTGTGTGTGTCTGCATGTGTGTGTCTGCATGTGTGTGTGTGTGTGCGTCAGGCCCGTAGCGTGCGGGGGTGGCAAGGGGGGCGCCCCCCCTTGCGTTTTGCCTGGCCCCCTCTGCTTTTTTGTTTGCTCCATTTAGTAACATTTATTTCCTTCCCCCCCCCCCCCCCGCTATTGGCCTGGTCCTTGCTGTAGAATTTTCACGCTACGGGGCTGGTGTGTGTATATGTGTGTATATGTGTGTGTTCACGTGTGTTCCTTTTAAATCTTACTATTACCGTCATTATCGATGACCAACCGATATTCATTCATTTTTAATGCGTCAGCGAAATCGTTAGCAACAAGATATTCACGCACTCATCACATGGGTCCTTTATTGATGCTATTTATTTGTCAGTTTCATGCTACAAACAAACAAAACTGTGCGGCAGGTAAGAGATTCGTACACATAGTTATAAACTTGCCCTTTCATAATAGCACATACAGACTGATGCAGGACTGCTCGCTTGCATAACGACACTACTGACAGTGTACCATAGCAGCAGAAAAAAATGATTTGGGAGCACGCAAACTTTGAATAATGGAACAGAAAACGGGAGAGAAAGGGAGAGGGGTGGGTGGGCGGCAACCTTGGGACGTATTGCTTATTTCAATATTTTCTCTCTTTTCAACCTCCCCCCCCCCCACAACCCTCCCCCCGCGACCCCCAACCAACAAGCGATTGAAAGTATCATGGCTTCACTGACGACGGGGCGGAGCACTCAAATTACGTCACTTCCCGACAATCGCCCCATTGTTTGGCGGACTGCAACAAGGTTCAATCGCATGACGTAAGTGAAACACACACACACACAACCCAATTAAAAAAAAAAACAAATCGTACAAAAACAAAACAACTTAATATGCCTCTTGTTTTGTTTTTTCCCCTCAGAGTGCGTTGCTATGGCTACCACGTGTTAGTATTACCATTTTTCTTTTTTTTTTTATAAAGAGTGGATAAATTCACTTCTGGTCAATACTACACGTGTTTTGTCTAGCGCGTGATAAATACATAGGGGTGGGGGGCTGAGGGGAATGGGGGAGGAAATGAAAAATTTAGTTGGCATCTGTTGTCATGCACTGAGTGTAAATTAGACCTGACATAATCTTTGAGAAGTAAAACTAGACTATCCTGAACAAATTAGGCGTGAGGCCAGAATTCATATGGGGGCTTATAAAAATACACAAAAACGCTACTGATTAAGATTATTTCCCCCTGAATAAAAATCATAGCTTTTATCATCAACAAAATTAAACACAAAAAAAAAGGTATACACTTTACACGTATTGCCTCCATTAAAATTGTGATTAGGATAGGTTGCAATCTGGGTTTGTAAACAAAAAACATGAACAGTTATAGAGGATAGGTTGTAATCTGGGGTTTGTAAACAAAAACACGAACAGTTATAGAGGATAGGTTGTAATCTGGGGTTTGTAAACAAAAACATGAACAGTTATAGAGGATAGGTTGTAATCTGGGGTTTGTAAACAAAAACATGAACAGTTATAGAGGATAGGTTGTAATCTGGGGTTTGTAAACAAAAACATGAACAGTTATAGAGGATAGGTTGTAATCTGGGGTTTGTAAACAAAACACGAACAGTTATAGATACGCCCGTACACCAAGCATGGGTTAGAGCAGTAATTAGTGAGTCAGGGTGAGTATCAAATGCATGGGCGCAACCGATGTACGGGTCGTGCGGGTCCGGACCCTAACAAAAATCAAGCTACTGATATTCGACCCCTACCAAAGTTTGGGGGGGGGGCAGACATACCCATTTTCATCTCACCTAATATTTTGGACCCTACCAACTTCAACATACTGGTTGCGCCCCTGATCAAATGGGAGGGTGAACGTTTAGTTTCAGCAAGGTGACAATCTTCTATCAGCCCCTCCCCCACCCACCTCCTCCTACCCCCAAATGTCCGCAACCTTACCCATTAAGTACAGCTGACGTTCGAGGGGGGGGGGACTTGGAGTATAAATCTTTCACACCATCTCAGTGGATCTTTGGTTTATAGAGCTGACGTCGGCGCGCTGAAGGTCACGGGTTCGAACTCAAAGGGCGTCGCCTGTTTGTATTGCATGCATGCATGCATGCATGACCGTTTCAGTTACCACTATGGCTATGAATGGTCATCTCAGCCTCTTCTATGTCTATAACTGGCCAGTTTAGACTTAACTATAGTCATACGTAGCAAAGTTCACACACTACCACAGCCATACATGTCCAGGTTTGCCTTTACTAAAGTGAAGATGCCCGATAGTATCTCATGGATAGGAAACTAAATGACTGCCTAGGCTAGGGGTCCCCGCTGCAAAGGTTGCCCCCCCTTGTAGTATAATAATTCTTTATTAAACCCTATGAAGGCCCCCGAACGGTACTTACGCCTATGGGCCCAAACATCTCTGAAAGTCAATGCCTAGCCCCACCCCCTCACCAAATATCTAAGAATGGGCAGTCTTTTCGGGAGCATCACATATAATATACATGTGCAGCTTTAAAGCACAGGTTGAACTCAGAAGATGCGCTATTGTACCATTAATCTAATTCAGCCGCATTAATTAACTTATTTTTTTTTAAGGTAAAACGTATAGCGGTGTTGTTGGCATGTGTATGAGTGTTAATGAGTCTGTTACAACTGCACGTTAGGAGAGAAAGAAAAACAAGCAATTTAAGTCTTTTCCGTTTCGGACAATGGACAATTAAGAGCATTTTCGTGTACGCAGTGGCTACGGTTATGCAAGATGAAATCCGTATTTTTTTCCGGGTTACAGCCATAGATATTGCTCCACGCGTATGGGGTTTGATAAATAGAGAGGGAAGTAATCATGTTGAATAACTGTTACAAAATAAATAATGATTACGCTCCTTTGATTAGCTTTCATTATTTATATTTAAAATATAAGCAAAAACGATACCTAAGAAACTCTCATATTCGGTCATGAGAGGTCAGATCGCAAAATGGACTTTTGATGTACACTTGGCAGGCCAAGAGCTACAAAATGATATATACATCATGGGTCTAGGACTTGTGGTTGCTGAGATATAGGGTGATGACGGACAGACAGACAGACAGACAAAACGGGGACAATAGAGGTTTTTTTTTCGAAAATGCTCTAAAAAAAAAGAAGATAATGTGACAGAAGTACAAATAGACAGCAGCTCTCAACCTTTTATTCGCGACTATACCCAAAAGGGTTGCGAAAATATGTCCGCGGGCACCCCTCAAAGTTTAGAGCAAACTGGTGACCATCTTCAATGTCTTGGTTGTTTTAAAACGAAAATTACATGCCGTTGCGTGACCTCTGCATTGCTTTACCCAGAACCCCCTTGGGGGGATGGGGAGGGGAGGGGGTGGTACGCCTACCCCTGGTTGAGAACCGCGGGTCTAAAGATAAAAAAAAGGGGGGGGGGTATTCACGGAGCCAGATACATGCCAACCAAGACTAATGACAAGCATCTATCGATTAATACAGTAAAAATAATATGATATGATATAGAAGTGTAGGGGTAGACATCAATAAATAATCTGATCAATTTTAAATAACAGTCAAATGATAGCCAGTTAAATCATTAACAACGTATTTTTAGTAGCATGGAACGTCTCATATGCGTGATAGATTGGCCTGAAAGGTAACCCCCCCACACCCCTGCTCCACCTCACACACACACAAACACATACACAAACACACACACACACACATTCACATTACATTCCAGAATTACTTTATTTATGTAATCAGTTTGTGTGCATTCGTCACAAAAAAATTGGCATTTGCGCTTACATAAAAAAAAAGCATCTGGGTTTGAGGATTTACGTTTATCAAGAAATTTAGTATGATTACGTCAATTAAATATAACATAAGCGTAGACACGTTAGCAGCCCGAATTTAAATAAAAAGGGGGAGAAAGACAATCCATGGGGGGGGGGGCTTCCATTTAATGACCACCGCAGTGCCACGCGTCACAGACACATCAATGACGGTTGAATGGACCAGTTTAAGCAAATAAAGACAACTATAGTACGGGGGATGGAGGAGGGGGAAGGGGAGGGAAGGGGAGGGGATGCGCTCGGTACCTTCCATCTACCTGTATATTATTATTGCCTGGGATACTATGTTATGGCCCGCAGCCAGACAAGCGCTTCTCTTTCACAACCCTCACCTCCTCCCCCCTCCCCTTCCCGCACACATACATAAACTACTCACGGTTCATCTTGTCTATTCGTACAGCAAAGCCTTACCCCTCCACCCAACAGCACCCCCCCCCCCGAGGAGTCCCTGCCACCACCCCACCTCCAGCCTGCTACAACCTGCTGTTGATCAAGGAGTGGACGTTTGAATTAACTAACAGTAGTTATGGCAAAACGTCCTGAGAACTTCCATTGTATGTGAGTCTATATTAATACTGGTTGGGGGAGGGGGGACATTAAGTGTTCTCATGTGGGTTTATATCCAGCGAGATCTATGTTTACTTTATTCGCTGATAGATGTATATAAGAGACTTGACGGTAGGCCCTCGTGCCTACTTTGACGTATCTTAGGAATTTTTATGTTGGTTTTTCTGCCTAGATCTGGGGTTTGGAAAATTAATTTTATACGTATGGTAACCTAGTTTTTTTGGGTTTATTCTACTATTCTAAATGTCAGTCTGTCGTAGTCAAGCGTAGATCTTCGTAAATTCCTTTCAGCATTCACCTGTAAGCATTTCTACCTAGATCTAGATTTCTGCTTGCTTATCAAAAATGTCAGTGTATTATTATAAGCTGAATGAAGGACCTCTACATTCCTTTTTTTTTAGGGCCATAAACATTCTTTTGTATTCATTACTGTATACATCTGATTTTTTTTTTAATTGTTTGTGTAACATGGTATTGTTGAATGCAAGCCCGTGTACGTCATATTAATTCACCATGAGAGTAAATGAAGACTTCTTTTGATATGCCATGTGAGCCACTGTGGTGGATGAATACTGCACACCTGCTTCTATCTAAACAGATATATGTGATATGGACCTAACTTGTTATTCTTATGTGGGCCCCTGGATTATAAAACTTGTCTTTATATTCCAAGCGAGACTCTTACTACCCGTAAAATCGTTTTTCGGTCCTAACGCTAGCTTACAAACCACAACAAAGTCCTAAAACTAGCTTACAAACCACAACAAAGCCCTAACACTAGCTTACAAACCACAACAAAGCCCTAACACTAGCTTACAAACTACAACAAAGTCATAACACTAGCTTACAAACTACAATAAAGTCCTAAAACTAGCTTACAAACTACAACAAAGTCATAACACTAGCTTACAAACTACAATAAAGTCATAACACTAGCTTACAAACCACAATAAAGTCCTAACACTAGCTTACAAACTACAATAAAGTCCTAAAACTAGCTTACAAACTACAACAAAGTCATAACACTAGCTTACAAACTACAATAAAGTCATAACACTAGCTTACAAACCACAATAAAGTCCTAACACTAGCTTACAAACCACAACAAAGTCATAACACTAACTTACAAACCACCGAAAAAGGGGAAAGCTGTGTGTTTATGTGGCTACGAGGGTAAAAAAGAAATAGTGCACCCTATTACAAAAATAGAGACTGAAATAGTACATGCAGTTTGTACAGTTGGCTTGTTGCGGGGCCGTTTCTATGTAAGCCCTGTGTGCCCGCCATTAAATCTCTCCCAGTCCGTCCTCTGTATTTTATTTTTAATTTCCAATCTGACCCAGGAGCGGCGTCAGGGGGGTAGCGAGGGACTGCGGCTACTGCACGGCGAGAAAAAGAGTATTGATACGACCTTTGTCCTACAGTTAGGTCCCCCACCCCCTCATTTGATAGTCACCCTGCCACCCCCTCCCCAACGCATATACAGTGGCGCCGAGAGCCAACAATGGCCCCCATGGCAGGACATCGTTGCGGGCCCCTTAATAAACAAAAAGTCGTGAAAAATTGACATGGTCTGGGCGGCCTGGCCCCCTTATAGATGCCCCCCCCTCTCGGCGTGCCTTCGCATATACAAAGACCGCCTCTGATTGAGACATTTATTTTCCCTAATACGCCTATGGACGCAGAGGTTATTGAAATTTTCGTTTCTATAATGCACTCAAAACAAACTAAAAAAAACACACGAGACTCTTCAGAATAACGGAACAATTTATAATTACTGCCATTCATTGAAAAAAAAAAACCCAAGTAAATAAAGGCCCAGGCTGTATCAACTGACTGAGATCTGGTGTGTGATTGGCTGATATTGGGTGAAAAGAAAAAGGAAACAGGGTGTGGTGATGGAGGGACGGAAGATTTATAGCCGGCCCCTATGAAGCCTGTAAATTAAGAGAAGATTAAAAGGGGGAGAGAACTTGAGACGTTTGTGTCAGAGTTGTCTCAGATTAGAACTGTGCAGAATAAAAAAAAATTATCAGAGATAACTGTACAACCTCCTGGTATAAAGCTTGGAGCCTTGGACAGAGATGCCGGACCGATACATTATATAGATAGATAGATAGATAGATAGATAGATAGATAGATAGATAGATAGATAGATAGATAGATAGATAGATAGATAGATAGATAGATAGATAGATAGATAGATAGATAGATAGATAGATAGATTACATTAGATCAGCAGTCGGAAAACGTTAATAAATTCGTGATCATTATATCCGCTGATCTCTAAAAGTATCATTTATAAATGTCTCTTGAAATAAACAAATAAAAAATCTCCAAATAATGACTTACGTTCAATAGTCTTAAATAGTAAACTACATTGCGCTAACAACTTGGGGGGGGGGGGGCTCTCCGAAAAATGTTTGTTTTTTTTTTTAATTTCAATTTGTGGTCCCCTATCATAAGTCCATATCAGCTCCGTACTGTGGGAATTGCCCCCACTGTTTTAAAACAGAGTTGTTATGTACACCAAAGAACTGATCATACCTAACGCACTAATTTATCTCCCAAGCTTGTTCGAAAAAAAAAAAATTAAAAACAAAAAAACAAAAAATTTGACCGAAATGTCTGCAAGGTGAATCTAGTAGAGTTTAACTGAGTTTAACTGAGATTTAAGGAAAAATGGGGAAAACGTGTTTTTTAATAAGTGAAATGACTCTCTCGAGGTTAACAGTCTATAGTTGGCGTGGTTGCTTGAAGCTGAGGCGTTTCATTGGGATGGTGTGGCTAGCACAATAATCACTTTGGGGGGGGGGGGATAATATGCCGAGGGGCGATAATTTAGCTCTTGATTCGTGAGCGAGCCTACGTCATTCCGAGTAGTTCGCTACGTCACTCTGCACAGTCACGGTAAGTAGGTGTCACGCGATCTGACCATCTTGGAAGTTTCCCGATTTTTTTTAAAGCCTGTACTGACCATCCGGGGTCAAATGCAGTGCAGTTGATCTGTTTCTGCAGCCATGGGTGATGTATGGCTAGTTCAATGCCCAGCGGCATTTTTTACTTTCCCTTAACACATGTCAGCATTGTCAGGTACCCATTTGTTAGCTGTTTCGAGGTAAGTCCCGACACTCACCGAGATTCGATCTCGAGATCTTAACTGTTAGTAGTCGAGCGATCTACCACACTGCCAAATGCATAAACCTGGAAGCGTCTTCAGAAAATCTTAAAATGCCCGCCCCCCCCCCACCAGCCCGATGTTAGTTTGAAAAAAAAAAACAACAAACAAATGTTTACATTAACCTTTTCAATATAACCTTTGAACGCCACCAATACATAACGACATAACAACCACCAACTCACATTGGGTCGTTATAGGAGGCAAAAGGGGGGGGGGGCTGGCAAAGATGGGGAGGGCCTAAGACACTTTTGCCCCTCCCCCTCCTGAAGCGATACTGTGAACAGAAACCGTTTCTCAGGTGTGTGTGTGTGTGTGTGTGTGTGTGTGTGTATTAACTTCATTTAACGCTATCAGGAGGTCGCGGTGACCTTATTGAAGGGAGATAATGAAAGTTAACGGAAAGTAAAATAAGAAATAAAAAAAAATAAATACATGTATCTACCATTTAGTTTTATAGAGAGTTCGTTTATAAGGTTTCTGAGAAGAAAGTGCACAGACGTGATATGTTTATGTCTTTACAGAACTTATTATCTATATGTTATAGACAGCCAGACCGACATATGGACAGACAGAAAGACATATGGAACGACATATAGAGAGACATATAGAACTTATTATAGACAGCCAGACAGACATATGGACAGGCGGAAAGACATACAGACCGACATATAGACAGAGAAAGAGACACAGACAGACAGACCGACAGATAGATAGATAGATAGATTTGATTCTATGTTGTGGGGTGGGGGGGACGTTAGATGCTCTGCATACCCCATCAAGCGGTCTTGCCGACCTGAGATAGATAGACTGATTGAAAAGTATAACGGTGCTGGTCAGTGGTCAGTGTATTAGTCCAACAACTCCACCCCCAGTACGTCACAGATACATTACAGACATAATACTACTCCACAACACCTTTGTTTCTATAAACCTGCAGGTAGTCAACATCTTCATCGGTACAATGATACCTCGGAATACTAGCGTGATGGATGGATGGATGGATGGATGGATAGTCTGAATGTGTTATCCGATAGAGCTACAGATCATAGTTTCGGGAACTGCATTCCATGATATACACACACATAAGAAAAAATACACTTTATTAATCGTCTCTAGTCTGTACATTAAGTATCTAGCTTCGAGAAGTTACATATTCTGAGAGACAGCTTTAGATGAATTCCATTTATATTACTAGCATGGACACAGTAAAAAAAAAAAGACACCATATTTTATGATGTCTGGGACACTAACGCGTTAGTCTAGTAGAGCCAGAGCATTTTTTTTTTTTTGCGGTTTTTTTCTCCCCCCCCCCCCCCCGAGATGGGTACAAATTAGAAAGAGAAAAAAAAAGGGGGGGGGGGGTTACGGAAAAAAAGAAAGTAATAATGATATTAGAAGAAGTAAAGTCTGAACTACAGTGAAGATTGTCGAAACTGTTCGAATCGATCGGATGGGCGGGGGGGGGTAGGGGGGGATTAAAGAGGGGGGAGAGGCCAGGAGGGAAGCCATCAGCTCGTCTCTCAGAGTCACGATTTCTAAATGTGTAATCAAGTCTTGTGGGAGAGGTCGGGGGGGATGTGAGTGAATAGGAGAGACGACGGTTAGAGAGAGGGTTTTTTTGTGTTTTAAAAGGGGTGAGAGGTACATGGGCGGGCAACAGCCCCAGGGGTCAGTGTTTAGATGGACATCTCCCCATCTGATAAGTGAGTGTGTGTGTGAGAGAGAGAGAGAGAGAGAGAGAGAGAGAGAGAGAGAGAGAGAGAGAGAGAGAGAGAGAGTGGGGGTGCTTGGGGAGATACATGAAAAAAAGATGAAGGTAGAGGGGTGGTTAGCGAGAGTGGGAATTTGTGTGGAGAGAGAGAGAGAGAGAGAGAGAGAGAGAGAGAGAGAGAGGGGTAACATTAACAAGATGAGCTTAATGTAAGACGTAAAGACACCAGAGTTAGAGGATCTCGTATTATCTCACGACCACACCCATACGATTAGAGAGAAGATTGGTTCAGGGGTGAGGGGGGGAGTTGTCACCGGGTCAATTGTAGTGACTTGAAATTCAAAACTTTAATTCTGATTAAGAATTATTTCCCCACAGAGGTCATCATCATCTATTGATATATTGATCATCTATTGATTTTATGGCCCTTGGATCACTAGTTGTCTGAAATGTTGCGGGGACATGGGATGGAAATAATAAAAGGTGAGAACCTCTGTTTATGGATTACTTCTCTAGCTGTAAGTTCCCTTTAAATCCCTAAAGGCGCATCGGGGCAGATGAAGTGTAGAATTTATCTGTTTCTATAACCTCGGCATATGAAGGGATTGTGTGGTTAGCACAACGCCCAGCCGCCTTCACTCCCCCAAACTTTAAGTCATGTACCCATTTAAAGCTGGGCGAACTTGTGGGACTCTCCCACGTGACCTGAAAAAATCCCCAAGGGACTCACTGAGACTCGAACCCTCCTGTCGACAGTCGAGCGCTCTACACCACACGACCACCCGTCCCCACAATTCAATTCATTTTTGTGAATGTTTATTTCCACTTTGATAAGTATATGCAGGTCCACTGGCTGTGATGTACTATCATGGTATTATGATCTTGTTCATAATTTATTTTTATAACCAATTAAACTGGTGGAGTCCACTAATCGTCCCGTCATCGTAAATAGGTATCGAATACAACAGTATCTCTATATTTATACTTCTATACTGTACTTACAAGTTAGGTATCGAATACAGTATCTGTAGACTTAGACTTAATACACCGTACTTACAAGTTAGGTATCGAATACAGTATCTCTAGACTTAGCCTTACTACACCGTACTTACAAGTTAGGTATCGAATACAGTATCTCTAGACTTAGACTTACTACACCGTACTTACAAGTTAGATATCGAATACAGTATCTCTAGACTTAGCCTTACTACACCGTACTTACAAGTTAGGTATCGAATACAGTATCTCTAGATTTCTACTTCTACGCCGTACTTACAAGTTGGCTATTCGAACAGTCATTCGTTACTATGCTTTCTATCAGAGTCTATCGTACGGACGGGCATACCAGGCTGCCTCTAAGAATCCCATTGCTAAACCCAACCCTCTCGGTCAATGTGACCCCCCCCCTCCCAACTGAAGGGGGCATAATAGTTGTAGGGGTGGGGTGGGGCTTGGAGGGACTAAGGTTGTCAAAGATTATAAATTATTTGAGGGTCAGGATTTTCAAGGTGTGGTCTTTTTTTTTTCGCCTAGAGACCCTACTATTATCCCTATTGTTTTGTTTTTTTCTAATTCTGTCGGTCTTTAGGTTTTGACTGTTGTAGTAAGGCTGTAAAGTGAGCTTTATCTTTCCCTGTCCGCTTATTTCGTCCACCACTCCGGTCGGCCTACCACTGGCTAGTCATCTAGCTTGCCCCCCCCCCTTGTTCTGGGCGCCCAATCGCAAACGTTTGATGTGGCCCGGTGAGTGGACTGACCACGGGATATTTAATTAAAGCCCCTATGGTTATTTGCTGACCATGGCGTTCTATGGACATAACCTTTCTCACACTACGCATGGAGCATCAAAGAAATAGTTCTCCTTCTCTCTCTCTCTCTCTCTCTCTCTCTCTCTCTGCTTTTGACATTTATCAGAAATGGAATTAATTTCGCCGAGTCAAAAAACCGCCGATTATTATGATTTATTAAATTTTTTATTAATGATTAGTTATTGTTTATTTATGATTCGTTATTGCTTATTACAAAGACATTACGACCCATATGCCATACTCCTGTTGTTTTTAGAAAACAAATGTAATGATAATTTATATAGATATTTCTATGATCTATTTTTATATTTTTTTTTTACTTTTAGTACATACTAATACAAGTTTATCTTAAAAAAATGTTCATATATATATATATATATATATATATATATAAGCTTGCTCTTTGTTTAAGATGTTGTATGTTGTAAAAATAACGCAAGAGATTTTTTTCCACTAAATTAATGTAAACAGTTTTTTTTAAATAAAGTTAAAAAATGTATCCAAAGCAGAAAAATGTATGGATTTTTTTTTTTTTGTTTATTCTTGTCTGAAATCACGACCTTATCTTTGTTTAAGATGTTGTATGTTGTAAAAATAACGCAAGAGATTTTTTTCCACTAAATTAATGTAAACAGTTTTTTTTAAATAAAGTTAAAAAATGTATCCAAAGCAGAAAAATGTATGGATTTTTTTTTTTTTTGTTTATTCTTGTCTGAAATCACGACCTTATGTAGGAAGACGAAATAAAAATGTAGATAAACCAACCAAATCCCACAGGGTCTGTCAGAGTGGCAATAACGATTAGATTGTATTTGTCTATGTTTATGCCATTCTTTTTTTTTTTAATGCAGTGAATTGGGAATGATAAAATACTAATGTCTAGGGTAGGTAATCAAAGTTCAAGTTAGGATTAAGATATACAAGTGGATCTCAAAATTTGGATTGGTTCACGTGATCCCCCTCCTGGAAAGGATGATGACAGAAAGAACAGGTAAAAAAAATAATTTGTATATATTCTATTAGATGAAGTAATTATTCGAATTTTTCTGACGACCCTTTACAAAATCCAGAGTGTCGCTTTGAGAACCGCTGCAATATACCATTGCACCTGAACAAGGGGGCCTCATTATACATGCAGGAACCAAGACGATTCCCTGTTCATTACAGTATTTTGGATTTAGTGGTCAAGTTCAACACTTTCTAATGTCGCCACCACGTAGTATTAATTGTAATGTGTTTAGATGGAATGTTACCCGCAGAGAGTAGTGTGTGTGTGAAGTCCCTGTAAGGATGAGATGAAATCTCTTAGATCCTGTAAGTATAAACCACTAATGGGACGGTTTTTATGGTGTCCTTCTTTAATCCCCCCACCAATAGCCAATAGTGCAATGCCCATGGAGACACCATGGAAGATGTATCGGGAACTAGAGTCAAGACCTGAAAAATGTCCTTGGTCCTTACCGGAGATCGAACCAGGTACCTTCAGGTCGACAGTCGAACGCTTTACCTGTATGAATGTCCATGAATGGACACCACAGACCATCTGTATGAATGTCCATGAATGGACACCGCAGACCACCTGTATGAATGTCCATGAATGGACACCACAGACCACCTGTATGAATGTCCATGAATGGACACCGCAGACCACCTGTATGAATGTCCATGAATGGACACCACAGACCACCAGTATGAATGTCCATGAATGGACAACACAGGCCACCAGTATGAATGTCCATGAATGGACACCACAGACCACCAGTATGAATGTCCATGAATGGAAACCACAGGCCAACAGTATGAATGTCCATGAATGGACAACACAGGCCACATGTATAAACGTCCATTAATAAACACCACACACCACCTGTATGAATGTCAATTAATGTAAATGAAGCGAATGCCATCGGGTTATAAGGTAAAGGGGTATTGTTTGACTGGTTGGTCAACAATAGTATAAATTGCACACAATTAAACGTGGCTATTTAATCCTTTCGCAGTATGATGATGCACGAAACAATGAACATGGGTGACTTCCCCACCCCACCCCATTCTATTCAACCGTGTCACTGACTCTCTGTTTTTTTTTTCATTGCACGATCCTCTTTAATGTCTAAAAATAGCCCTCTAATGGAGGTGTGCTGTCCACCATTATCCTATGATGGAGGTGTGCTGTCACCATTACGGTGTTGATTTTGGCTTGACTTTTTCCTATCAGCCCCAACCGACCGCTGCCCCCACCCTCCTCTTTCTTTGCCTCACCCCCCCCCCCCCCCAATCCAAACCCACGTTTCAGTTTCCTTTCCGACCAAGCGCTACTCGACGTTCTATTGTTACACGTGCAGAATGGATCAATACACAGAATTATCATCCAGAAACCGCAAGCCTGCTAATAAAAATGTTTTTTTTTTTTTTAAAAAGGCGAAACCGACTCCGCCTCCTCCCTTCCACAGGCAGTTTCTCCCCTCTCCCGCCCCACACCCCCAACCACCCTTGTTCCTCCCTGATTTATCTACACTAAGTGTTGTGGGCTGAGTTGTTGGCAGCGCCTGATACAATAATAATAACACGTGTGGCTAATTACACACAGAGAGAGATTCCCCCTTGCCGCGTGTGTGTTGCGCTGATAGGTAGAGGTGTGTTTTGTGCGTATCCGTGTGTGTCTGTGTGCATCATTAGGCTGATTACGGGCCAACTAATAGGTGTGTGAATGTGTTAATGTGTGTGGATGTGTTTGTGTTTGTGTTCTTTACCGCATGAACTGTTGTACGTCTCCTGGGGCAGCCCCAGTGTAACAATTTACGAACAATTGGCTCACTTTTAGAGGAATTCCGAGTGATAGGGGGGAGCAGGCAAACTACGGCACGCGGGACAGGTTTGGTGGTTTGATCGAGCCAGCACTTCAAATACTTTTATGCCGTTAGATTTAGTTCATATAAACACTCCGTCAATCTGCTCTAGATGCGGTACTCCTGTCAAATTAAAAGAACCCACGGTGTCGCACGATTCGAACCCCGGCTGTAAAACAACAACATTTAGGCTCATATACTCGAATGAAATACACCCCAGCCCCCTCCTCTCCCCATAAAAAATAAAGTTCCCTTAGCCCCTAACGGGCCATCGGGGCAGATGAAGAGTAGAATTCATCTGTTTCTATAACCTCGGCGTACGTTACAAAAATAAATAAATAAATAAATCCACTTTTCAGATTGATCGACAAATATAACATAATAATAATAACATTATTAAAAGCATGTATCAGAGTTATTATAAAAAAAAACAACAACATAAGATGTTAGCTGCTTGAAATTCAATGAGGTTTATAGCACACATAATAATAAAAATAATAATAATAACTGCATGTATCAGAGCTGCTATAAAAAAAAAACATAATATATTTGCTGGTAGAAATTCAAGGGGATTTACAGCAACATGTTGATTTTATGTTTATGGGTCGTTTATTTTATTTGATTTTATTTTTATAGTCCCCCCCCCCCCAAGCATTTCAACGAATCTTTGTTTACTTGTGATATCGTAAAGGATTTGTATCGCAATGGGGAATTCCCGGTAATTAAATAAATCTATCATTGACAAGCCTTAGGAGAAACGGCTTGCTTTTGGGGGATTGGTCATTGTAGGCTGTGTTTACATTGTGTGGTTTAGGGTTAGGGTTTGTACTCCGATATACACATTTTTTTTAAATACCTTGTTTAAACATTGAATTTTATTTCAAATTTTAGAAAAGTGTGCGGGGTAGGGGGAAGAAGGGAGCGGTGGGATCAAGAAACTGAGCATAGCACATCCACAAAACCCACCACAGGCACCACACCCACCACAGGCACCACATGCACCACAGGCACCACACCCACTACAGGCACCACACCCACCACAGGCACCACACCCACCACAGGCACCACAACCACCACAGGCACCACACCCACCACAAGCACCACACCCACCACAGGCACCACACCCACCACAGGCACCACACCCACCACAGGCACCACACCCACCACAGGCACCACAGGCACCACACCCGCCACAGGCACCACACCCACCACAGGCACTACAGGCACCACACCCACCACAGGCACCACACTCATCACAGGCACCACACCCATCACAGGCACCACACCCATCACAGGCACCACAGGCACCACACCCATCACAGGCACCACAGGCACCACACCCACCACAGGCACCACACCCATCACACCCACCACAGGCTGTCATAAAGTGTGTAGTCAGGGCCGCCGCGGTTTGGATGGAGACGGGTGGAGCACCGAGCATTTGGAGGTTCCAGTGCTTTCCACAGTGTCCTTTAAAAAAAAAAAACCTTGATGAGAGCATGAATTTTCATTTATTGCCAGGTGTTGAACAGTTTCTGGCGACTGCACAGGAGAGGGGGGGTGCACATAAGACGGTGCCCAGATGTGAAATACTTCGCAATTCATATAAACATAAAGTGAGAAAAAATAAAAAAGAAATTGCATTAAATATATTTTTTTTTAATTCAAAGGTAAATTTTTATGCAAGCTGTAAGTACTTTGACTACATCTCCACTACAATAGTAAAGTAGCTGTGCTGGAAACTGATAAAATTAGCACCTTGACATTATTCGATATTGTCTTACGTCCTTCAGTTTAGTCTACTAGGCAATTAATAAACAATTATAATAAAACTATGCCAGTGCAGGCCCGAAGCGTGCGGGTAGCCCCTGCGTTTTGTCTGTCCCCTGCTGTAGAATTTTCACGCTGCGGGGCTGTCACCGTGTGGACGGATGGTCGGGTGGTAAAGCGCTCGACGGTCGACCTGAGGGTCCCGGACTCAAAATCCAGAGAGAACCAAGAGGGGGTGGGGAATTTTTCAGGTCATGTTGAAAATCCCTTTCATGTATCCCGTGGTGCCTACATGGGCATTGCACTATCGATTATGGTGGGAGATAAAAGAGGTGCACAACAAAAACAGTGCCATGGTGGTATTATAGGATCTGCCTAGCCCTGGGGTCGGCAACCTTTTGTGATGGAAAAGCCAAAAGTTGTAATTTACAATTTTCTCAGTTTTTAAAGACACACTCTAATTGTTCTTTCAATATTATGGCATTTGATTAGGAATAGGTATATAAATAATATCATTATAATTATTTGCGCATTGAACTGGAAGGCCGCAATTTGACATCAAAAGAATCGCAACTTGACATCGAAAGAGCCGCATGCGGCTCGCGAGCCACAGATTACCGACCCCTGGAGTAGCCCTACCTCCTCCGGATATATGCAAATAATCATGGGGGCGTCTATCTCATTAAAGTAAATTCCAGTATGCTAATACTCGTGAATAAAACTCATGAGCCTTTTTTTTCTTTCCTACAAAAGCAGGGTAAGTTAATACTACGCTGCCTGCTGAAGATATCAAAGAACCAAGAAAGTTTAGCGATGATGACGTAGGCATGTTACTCACCTACACGCAGCCCCCAACGCGGCGTGACGTAAATAGAATGACGGTGAGTCGAAGTTGTCGATGCACACCCTCACCTTCATGATTACGAGCAGGGGGGAGGGGCCGTGGATTTACACACAGCAGCGGCGAAGAGGAAAAGATAAAGATTAAAAAGAGAAAACATATAGAGCAATACCAACCACTCGTGGGTAGACAGAAGCGGTGGTAGGGTGAGTACGACAAAACGCTAATGTCGGTCATGTTTGCCGAGAAACCAGGTCTACGGCACAGGGTCGACTCCACAGAACAGCTGCTAGGGGCGGGCTCGGGGGCGCCCAACGAGGACCCCGACCGGGGAGCCCCGCACGGCGCTGACAACGAGGCCGCCGAGCTGCCCGCGGAGAGAGGAGAGCGGCGGGCGCCGCGTTCCGGCGTGTCGCGCTCGTCAGCAGACTCACCACCGACTGGAAGCGGAGAGCCGCACATCGTTCCAGAGGCGAACAGCAGGCATCGATCAGTGCACAGAGTCTGTAAGTACCCGCGTCTCATATCACTCGCAGGCACGGCGGACGCCGTACAGTCGCAGAACGGTGGTAATAATAATGCCAGCGCCAGATCGGACTTCGTCGGCAGCACCGTCAACAGCGTCAGTGGTAGCAGCGGCAGCATCATCAGCGTTTCTGCCGACGACAGCGATATTTCAGTGGATTCACATGATCGGCCCGGACTATCTTCGGCGTTCCTCGACAATGACATGGATGCGCGGGACATTCGGATACCTGAGGTTAGCTTACCTTTCACGCCCGTGACCTACTTAACCGACCTAAATAATCTGCAGCCCGTCTGTTCAGACTTATCGTCAGCGTCGTCGCCGTCGTCGTCATCGTCGGAGCCGAAGCACGAGCCCGCCGGGGCCAGCAGCACCGTCGTGGTCAGCTCCGCACAGGAGGGACGCAGCTTCCACATCAACAACAACACGAAAAACAGCAGCAGCGGCGGCGGAGGAGGAGGTAAGAGCGGGCTAGAGCTCAACGATGGTCGTGTTAACAAGGGCTATACGTCACCAGATATCGAACTGCACAACTACGTGTTTCACTCAGATCAGACTCCAGGCAGCAGCAGCAGCGGCGCGACACCCGACCAACTCCAGTTCCAGAGGCTCAAGGTGGGGCCCTGCGACAGCGACCCGCAGCACCGCGGTCAGATGTTTCAGACGTCGCCCCAGCAGGCGGCCGCCAACACACTGGGGAAGTGGAAGCTCAGGAACATGGGGCCCAGCTACGAGCTGGCCTCCACCAGCACGGAACCGGCCCCTACCTTCAACGTGGTTTCCAAATCCGAGCTTAACCTGAGGGCGCCGATCTGCACGCGCTCCGGGGGGCGCTCCCCTTATTTCTACAACCAGAGGGACAAGGCCAGGGCCAACAGCGAGGAGGAAGGAGGCCGGGCGTACAGCGACGATGGCGGGAAACACAATGCCCACACACTCTCGGACATCGGGGCCGACTACATGCGCGTCAACGGCGCCATCGGCTCCTTCAAACAGCTCCAGAAGCCCACCTCCATGCAGTCTTTGCCCACCTCCTCCAAGCTCAGCTACACGGAGGAGGCAGGCTTCGCCCTGGTCAGCGGCTCCGATTTCCAAAAATACACGGACGAGAGGCTCCAGCACAAGGTCCGCCAGAAGCCCAGCGTCGGATACAGGCTGGGCAAACGGCGGGCCCTGTACCAGAAGCGGAAAAAAATCTCGGACTACTGCTTGGTCTTCGGCATGTTCGGCATAATGGTCATGGTGCTGGAGACAGAGTTGACCATGGCAGAAGTTTACACTAAGGTAGGTCACGATATGACATGTGTGTGTGTGTGTGTGTGTCTCCCCTCCTGCTTCCTGTTTATTATCCTCGTGCAGTGTTTGTAACCAACAGTTTACTACCGAAAGACATAAAAAATACATTGCGAAGAGTGTATTGTAATACGTCAGAGCAGTTCATAGGGACAGGTTAACTAGGAGACGTATCCCCTGCCCCCCCCCCCCCCCCCCATTTATTTTGTCAGATCTGATACTTTTATAGGCATACGGACAATTTTTTTTAGGATCAATAAAGATCAATACGTGTTCATTGAGATTTAAAAGAAAATTTTAAAATATCTCTAGGGTATGATTATTTATATTGAAATATCAAAGCTCAGATGGATACTTATAGCTTTAGGGTAGAGACTTAGATTTTATTGTGGGGGGAGGGTTGGGGGACTCTTGGCAACGTACCTGTGGGGGCCTCCAAGAACCTCTTGAGACCTCTATACCAAAATATTTGATATGAATATGTGCTAATTGGGGGTTTAGGAAGTGGAGGTCCCAGTCTATAGCCTATTTTTGCCTATTCCAAGACAACGGCTCTACAGTATGTGACTTTACAAAAATGTAACTACAACAGTATATACCGTCTTGTGTTCAGCAGATAATAATCATAACAAAATAACCGGGTTACCAGTAAGTTACCGCTGTAATCATTATATAATTGACCGTGTCACCGCTACAATCGTAAAACAATTAACCGGGTTATCACCGCAGTCATTGCATCTCCACACCAACCGTACAACACACGTGTTCATTGTATTCCTCCGCCTATTCATGAATAGCAAATATCAGTTACTCTCTCCTTACCCCCCCTCCCACCCCCCGGGTACCTCCCACTTCCACAAGTACCAGATAACCAATCACTGCAGCTAGAGCCTAACCATCGTTAAGACCGCTCCTACCCTAACAGTCTATCCACCCCCACCCCCCTTCCCCCCCCCCATCCTTCCAACACGTCTTTCTCTACCCGTCCTCTTATATTTTTTTTATACTGATATGTTCAACTATCTGTACAAGTAGAACAATCTGGTTCAAACCAGATCACCTTTCCCCACCGTTAACCATCTGGTGCAGAGAAACATATGGACCTAAGAATCTTTAAAACATTTCAAAATGCCACACTCAGCATCGGATTCTGTTGTTGTTATTTTAGAATGATTGTGTGTGTGTGTGTGTGTGTGTATGTGTGTGTGTGTGAGGGGACTCATTGATGTAATAATTATGTTTCCTGATTCCTGACTCACATCACTTGCCTTTTGTCTACGTGAGTACTCACACACACACACAGACACACACACACACATTTAGCTAACATATAGGTCAAGTCAAAAAAAAATCAGGATCCCACGTGACAGGTCCGACAGATTACATTCATCAATCGACCCACACAACTGTTCTGGTGCCGACATTAAAGAACAACAAACACTGGAGAGTGAAGTCTTCGCAGCCTAAATATTAATTCTAGCCCCTCTACCCCCTACCCTCCCACCCTCACTCTCCTCCAATCTGTGGTGAATAATATTTACACTTTGATATATGTTGTTTTTTTAATTAATTATTATACATGTCATGTACTTTGTACATTGTTTTGTTTTGGACAATTTTCACCACCTGTTTTCTTTTCTCTCTCTAGTCTGATTCTCGTGGTCTGTTACGAAAGCGAAAGTAGATCAAACAATTAAAATCTCAAACGATTTTTTTTTTAAATCCCCTACAACGGTGGTTCTCAGACTTGTGTATTTCGCCAACCACTGTGAAACATGCTCGTTTTTTTTTTTTTCGCGACTCACCCTTTCACGATGGATGATGACAATGAACAAACAATGGAAAGAAAACAGTGAAATTAATCGTATGTATTCTCATTAAGTAGCCACCCCCCCCCACCCCGGGCCACCCTTCCCACTTATAAATTGTTGTAGTTGACCAAATTCAATTCAAACCTGCCCACGAGCCACTGGCGGTTCGGGACGTAAAACTTTGAGAACTTGCTGCGCTAAAGAATGAAAGTATCAGCTGTGGCGTCATTTCTCACGGTAGGAGCAAAAAAAAAAAATACACAAAAAAAAATGAATAAATAGGAGAGACAACTTCTTTACGTACTCATTTAACTCCAGCTACGCCGCCCCCATCATCCCCTCCTCTCCCCTCCCTCTCCCCCAGTCAACACGTTCCTCCCTGTCTTCCTCTTTACAATACACACCACTCAGTCAGTCGATGCAACAAAAAAAAAACTAAAAGCAAGCGAGAATGATTGTTTTTTCTCCCAATCACGTCAAAGACAATCACTTCAAGGATCAATAAAGATGGGGAAATCAGGGAGAGGGAGGATAACCCCCCCTCACCACACAACAACAACAACAACAAGTGCGAAACTTAAAATGCATCTTTAAAAAAAAAAAAAAAAAAATTAAAATAGAATAAAAACATTCCCATTCTTTGATAAAATAGATTTGACATTATCGCAGAGTTAACTGTGGGTTTCTTTTTGTTGTTGTTGTTGTTGTTGCTGCTGCCTCCCCCTTAACCCCAACTTGACATATTTTTAACTTGAGTTAATGAGGTTTCATTATTGATGGCAGCATGGTGCGTCAGTGGGTGGTTGGTGGTTCGCTGGATCTATCTTTGTTAATCTCCCCACACATGCTAGGGACAAATTTTGTTCCACTTGAGTGAACATCTCACTCTGGCTATGAAGGCGTCTCTGTAAAATATTTATTATTTATAAATACACACACACAAACACACGTATATATACATACATACACACACACAAACACACACACACACACACACACACACACACACACATATATATATATATATATATATATATATATATATATATAAGCGATTGGGGCTCTGAGTTAAATCGAAAATAAAGAATTAATATAACAGTATTCCAGTTTAAAATACAATCATGAAAAAAATCGGATCTGCCCGAAACCAAAAGTAACCTACCCTACCGATCAAGTCTAAAGGGATATAACTCTAAGCAAGGGTTTTGCAGGGTACATCTTGTATATATATATGCGCCTATATGAAGATGTTAAAAGGTCAGAGTACATGATACGCCCCAAGCATGAACTCAATAGTAACCGCTTTTCAGTTTTTCACCTGCAGTATCAATTCAATGGTGGACCATAGGCTCTTTGAGCCGCGTGTGGCTCTTCGATCAGTCTCGTGCGCCAACCACTGACTCTCTTTTCTCTATTGTTTCATTACCAAATCTTGTTGGACTGAGTGATGTGCGTCAACCACTGACTCTCTTTTCTCTATTGTTTCATTACCAAATCTTGTTGGACTGACTAGTGTGCGCCAACCACTGACTCTCTTTTCTCTATTGTTTCATTACCAAATCTTGTTGGACTGACTAGTGTGCGCCAACCACTGACTCTCTTTTCTCTATTGTTTCATTACCAAATCTTGTTGGACTGACTAGTGTGCGTCAACCACTGACTCTCTTTTCTCTATTGTTTCACTACCAAATCTTGTTGAACTGACTGGTGTGGGGCTCTTTACAGTTGGCCTAATTTTTTACAAATTACAGTAAAATGCAGCATCATGTAGTCATGATAACAAGATTTAGTAAAAATAAATAAATTAAAAATGATGTGGTGAGATAGATCAAATCAACACTTTAAGCCACTGCTGAACTATTTGTGATTAAGGTGCTCCAGATAAAGTAAACCTTACTCTGACAACTTTACGTCAGTAACATTTGGTTGTAAATATGCCAACTAATAGTAATGTATTCATTCACTTTAAAACATATTATTTATATATGTATATCTGTATCTATCTATCTATCTATCTATCTATCTATCTATCTATCTATCTATCTATCTATCTATCTATCTATCTATCTATCTATCTATCTATCTATCTATCTATCTATCTATCTGTCTGTCTGTCTGTCTGTCTGTCTGTCTGTCTGTCTGTCTGTCTATCTATCTATCTATCTATCTATCAATCTATCTATCTATCTCTCTATTTCTCTCTCTCTCTCTCTTATTTATATATATATATATATATATATATATATATATATATATATATATTAGAAGGCAAGCGCGTTTGGAAAAAATAATGGAACAATAAAGCAATAAATTATTCAAAGCATCACATTCCAGGCTTCAATATTTCGTTTGGCTGTTCCAGGGACACAGAAGCGCCCAATCATTGTGTCATACAAACGAATCCTTCCGTTGTTAACAGGTCAGAACGGGTCATTCACCTAAGTCGACAAGTTAAGTAACAAAAAACAAACAACTGCGTCCAGTTCAAAGATGACCAGAGTAAATATTTGATTTTGGTCCCCACAGGTCAATGCGAGTCTGTGAAATGACCTTTGACCTATTTTGAGCTGTACTCTGGAGTCTTATTATTATCTGTGAAATGTTTCCCCCTTGCCTATAATAACCTTTTTTTTTTTGAAAAAAAAAAATATTTAAGGCTTTTTAAAATGTGTGTTTTAATTACTGACAATAGAACTGTTGGGCCAGTAATGTAACCATTGTTGGGCTAATTAGCCGTTCACAATTCATCCCTCGCTTCTCTACAGAACACATTAATTGATTTGCATTTCTGTCCTTGAATTTAGCTGGCTATTGTTTTGAAATCAATTGTACATGGATACATCAAAATCCAACATTTGTAATAAATGAACACCCCTCTAAACACAACAAAAAAAACCCACGCGCTCGCTCACACACACACAAAATAATGTCCTCTAAGTAGATGGTTAAAAAATAAAGATGTAAATATTATGGTCTGTGCCGACACAGCCACATAGGGGACAAGAGCAGGGGCGGACCACCAAGAGAGAAGGGAAAAAAAAACCCAATATATTTGCACAATGCATTTGAAAATGTCGATCTACTTGCATCTCTGGATTATTTTGGCCATAACTTTGTTAGTTTTGTAGGGGATGATCGAGTTAATATCTGGACATTTGAAAATGAGAGCTGTTAATGTATATAAGTCCGATGTCCAGTTGTTACCTATTAAAACACATCAATCAACCCAAGCAATCTTATCTATCCAATCATCCATCCACCCGTTCACACATTTTTTGATATAACTGTTGATATAGGCAGATATATTGACATTGAAATTTTTTCATGCATCTGTTGATATAACTTTTGATAATTCTTTTTTTTTTCGGCCTTTGAAACCGCTTAAGATAAATTATGTTACAGAATTTGAAAAAAAGCTGTTAATACAGTCAGCAATGTTAATATGGTTTATCTGTAGGTGTATTTATTTTCAGCTGCTTTATTTTAGTCTTCAGACACTTCGTTCTTCTTCTCACCACATACACACACTCACGCACACTCACACACACGCAGTCACACACATGCACTCACACAGACAGTCATACACTCACACATACACACACACACAGTCACACACATGCACTCACACACAGACAGTCAGACACTCACACATACACACACACAGTCACACACCTGCACTCACACAAAGACAGTCATACGCATACACTCACACATACACACACACAGTCATACACAGACAGTCATACACAGACACACACACGCACACAGACACACACACACACGTACACTCACACACAGACAGTCATACACAGACAGTCATACACAGACACACACACGCACACAGACACACACACACACACACACACGTACACTCACACACAGACAGTCATACACAGACAGTCATACACAGACACACACACACACACGTACACTCATACACCGACAGTCACACACAGACAGTCATACACAGACACACACACACACACACACGTACACTCACACACAAACAGTCATACACAGACACACACACGCACACAGACACACACACACACACGTACACTCACACACAGACAGTCATTCACAGACACACACACACACACACGTACACTCACACACAGACAGTCACACACAGACAGTCATACACACACACGTACACTCACACACAGACAGTCATTCACAGACAGTCATACACAGACAGTCATTCACAGACAGTCATACACAGACAGTCATTCACAGACAGTCATACACAGGCAAACAGTTCACGGTAAATGGTAAAACCATCTCTTCATTTTGTTCTTTACCGCTGATCTCTCCCCCCCCCCCCTCCCCCTTCCCCGTCCCCTTGACCTCTACCAAAATATACTAATAACTTTTGGCAGTAGCGTCTATGTCCTGTAGTTTCCCCCCCCCCCAGCCACCCCCAGGACAAAACTGTGATCTATTTTTTTTTCCCGCTTTTCTTCAGCGGTCCTCCGGTTAGGGCCAGTAGCACGAAGATGACAGATCAATAGATCTATTGGGGGGGGGGGGGGGGGTTACTTATGAATATTTTAGTGCTGAGTTGGCCTTATTGAGTTAGCAGTCATTTGTGTGTGTATGTGTGTATGTGTGTGTGTGTGGGGGGTTACACTTCTGTACGTCCGCCGGTCCGTTCACCTGGACATGTCTTGTTGTTCAGCGCCAACAAACCGTTTGGCCGATATATTTTTTATTGCGTCAAAAAAAACAAAACAAAAACAAACACAGGCCAGGTGTTATCAAATTGTCAGTTGGCATGAGTTTTGAGTTGTCGATTTAGGCTATTTATTTGTGTGTGTGTTTGTGTGTGTGATTGTGTTGCTTGTTGATCTAGGTTATTTTTTTTTGTTATGTTTTTAATTGTTCGCAGATTTAGGTTATTACCATGTTTATATCGTTTCTTTCACTAGTTCCTTATTTTTATGTCAAATTAGCCAGCAAGCGTGTAGTTCATGAAGTCGTGTTAACACAATCGATGTTATAATTGGTTCGATCTGTCATGCAGTTAGATCACCTGTGGCGGTGGTGGTGGTTTAACTAAAGTAATAAAATAATTAAAAAAAGGGGGGGGGGGAGGGGAGAACATATTGCTCCTGAATCTTAAGATTGGAAATAGTCAATTGGGTTTCGATCTCCGGTGAGAACCAAGGGGCATTTTTATGGTCACGGTTTGAGTTCCTCCGTGGTCATTGCACTCCCTATTGTGATGGCGATGAAAGAAGGGCACTACAAAACCAACAAAATGTCACATTTAGAGTGGCTGAGTGGCGGATGGTCGTGTGGTAAAACGCTCGACTGTCGACCTGAAGGTACCTGGTTCGATCTTCTATGAGGACCAAGGACATTTTTCAGGTCTTGGCTCAAGTTCTCGATATATCTCCCGTGGTGCCTCCATGGTCATTGCACTATCGACTAAGGTGGGAATGAAAGAGGGGCACCATAAAAACCGTCCCATTAGTGGTTTACAGGATCTAAGAGATTTCATCTCATCCTTACAGGGACTTCACACACTCGGTAGCGAGCCGGATCTTTATGTTGTGTCACGACTTGCAGGCTATGGGGCTACGGGTTCGACCCCCAGCAAGTCCCAGTTACCTATGTGTGTCCCCACGTGGTGCCTCCATGTCCATCACACCATCAGCTAAAATAAAGTATGCAAACACTTTAAAAAAAAAAAAGCAAATAAAGTATAATTTTATAAATAAATACTAAATGTACATTGTGGGGATAAAAACCAAACAAAAATTTGGCGACTTTTAATATTTTTATGCTTTTGCTAATAAGATCTGTCTCTCCTGACCCCCTTTCCCCCCCCACCCCCCCCTTTCCCGTTTCACTAAGCCTTTATATAATTTTTATAAATGTAATTCCTGTGTTTTTGTTAAACATCTGTACATAACTCCGAGGGCCTAAAAACTTGGTGGTACACATCTCACAAGAAGAGAATAACAATTTATGTCCAAATAAATACAGCGATACCTGAAAACTATAGAAAATCCGACCATTTATTTTAAAGACTTTTGTCCCAAAAACTACGAACGTGCTTTGGAGTTCGAACACGCAGCGCGTTATTTCTGTAGCTTACATGCCCGTTGCACTTTAAATCAGCTGTGAGTAAGGATTTTCCCTTGAAATGAAAATATCTTTTGTGATTTATGCAATTTTTTTCTGATGCTGAAATTAATAGGATCCCCATTATAATATTAAGTGGATAAAACAACAAAAAACATAATAAAAGTGTTATGGCGTTCAATATTTTACGTTATTTATGATTTCAGAGAAGAAATACAGAAAGTTGAAAACAACATACAGAAATCTTTCTGTTTGGATACTTGGCTGCTTATCTACAATTTTATTTCCTCTTACTACAAAAGATCTGATAATTAAATGCAATAATAATAATAATCATAATAATAATTTTGTATGGATTCAGAAAAGAATCAATCCATTTTGTATGAGTTATAAATTTGAACTCGACACATTTGGATTCCGAACGAGTTCCAGTAACGTATCAATCTCGTATTCCGAGGTATCATTGTACCGATGAAGATCTTGACTACCTGCAGGTTTATAGAAACAAAGGTGTTGTGGAGGTGTATTATGTCTGTAATGTATCTGTGGAGAACATGGTTCTCACATAGTTATTAGAATGTAGGATAAAATATAAAGTAAATCTGTCTTGACGTTTTCTAGTGACCTGAGTTAGGGACTTGATATATGATTCCGAGAGTAGGGAGAGAGTCAACTGACATTCTGGACAAACAGATAAATGACCGGACTGCCACGGACTGTATTAGCATCAACCCCACCACATCTTCTCCTTATAGAATGTATGTCACGGATCAAACCAATAGCCGTGACGAGAGACATAGTGAAAATGTGCGTACCAGTTCTCCATCCCGTCCCACCCCTCCCCCGCATTCCAGCTGTTGTCCCCTCCTGATTTAATTACTGTAGGTCAGCACAGGTATCACGTTTGAATACCAGAGTGACCGTGACTTGCATACCTTTTCTGTTCGTGGAATGGAAGGTAATTTGTAGTTCCCACACATCCGTTATGGGGACAGATCGAGAGGGCCCAATGATATAAAAGTAGGCTTTGAAATAGAGTAGGCGATTGGGACTGAGGCGAGCGTAGAGAGTGGACGTGAGATGTAACGAAGTCCACTATAGTCTTCTATTATTCTAGCAGTTAGTCAGATTATAATTTTAGTAGTATATATAAGGCGTTAGAGACTATTGGATTATGAGATGTTATGAACTTTTGATGTAAAGATTTGATGTTGTAAGATAAACATTAAGATTAAAGAAGGAAAATACAAAGCCTGCATTTGACTCTTCTGTTGTTTGGTGTTTGTACATCGTGATTGTAACCAAAAGTAAATACCAGCACGCAACAGTGACGTATCTGTGACGTACTAAGGGTGGAGTTGTTGGACTAGTAGAGTGACCAGCACCGTTATACATTTTCCCCCAGTCTGATCTCAAGGTCGGCAGGGCCGCTTGATGGGGCATGCAAAGCATGCAACTCCGCACCCCACCACCCCACCCCAGCATAGAAAAGGGGGGCTCCCGATCAGCCCCATTTTGCACCATCTCTTTATCCTCGACAACCAAATACTTCGATCTTTAAGTTCGCATGCCATCTGGGCCATTGCCCGCAAAAAAAAAAAAAGTGGGTAGTGCTCGCCCTGCAGGTAGGCCACCCCCCCACCCCCGTAGTGACACTGGATATGATCTCTGGATCTGGGAAACCTTTTCTTCAAAACAACACAACGGCTGAGATATCTCTCCACCCACCCCCCACCCCCTCTTCACCTCCACCTTTTTTTTTTCAACACAGTTGCCGAGTTTTAGTCCATATCTGAGTCGTTGCCAAATTTTTAAAATATTTTTTTCATAAATTATCATAGTACGTAATAGTCCCTAAAACATGACCACAGTACCTCTGGCATTTGCATAGTCATTGGACACTTTATCTAATTATATACTAAAGGTTCTCTGTACAGAAAGCATTAGATTCAATGGTCAATATAAGAAATGAATTGGTTGGGGGGGGGGGTCCAAGTAGTTAGTATAAAAAATTCATAATTCAATGGTTCGTTATTAATACAATACCACTGGCTCATGAGTTTTATTCACGAGTAATTAGCATACTGGAATTTACTTTAATGAGATAGACGCCCCCATGATTATTTGCATATATCCGGAGGAGGTAGGGCTACTCCAGGGATCGGTAACCTGTGGCTCGCGAGCCGCATGCGGCTCTTTCGATGTCAAGTTGCGATTCTTTTGATGTCAAATTGCGGCCTTCCAGTTCAATGCGCAAATAATTATAATGATATTATTTATATACCTATTCCTAATCAAATGCCATAATATTGAAAGAACAATTAGAGTGTGTCTTTAAAAACTGAGAAAATTGTAAATTACAACTTTTGGCTTTTCCATCACAAAAGGTTGCCGACCCCTGGGCTAGGCAGATCCTATAATACCATCATGACACTGTTTTTTGTTGTGCACCTCTTTCATCTCTCACCACAATCGATAGTGCAATGCCCATGTAGGCACCACGGGATACATGAAAGGGATTTTCAACATGATCTGAAAAATCCCCCCCCCCTCTTGGTTCATTCTGGATTTTGAGTCCGGGACCCTCAGGTCGACCGTCGAGCGCTTTACCACCCGACCATCCGTCCACATGGTGACAGCCCCGCAGCGTGAAAATTCTACAGCAGGGGCCAGGCATTAGCGGGGGGGGGGGGTGGCAGGTAATACATTTTACTAAGTAGAACAAATAAGCAGAAGATGGGGGGGCAGACAAAACGCAGGGGCTCCCCGCACGCTACGGGCCTGCACTGGCATAGTTTTATTATAATTGATTATTAATTGCCTCGTAGACTAAACTGAAGGACGTAAGACAATATCGAATAATGTCAAGGTGCTCATTTTGTCAGTTTCCAGCACAGCTACTTTACTCTTGTAGTGGAGATGTAGTCAAAGTACTTACAGCTTGCATAAAAATTTACCTTTGAATTAAAAAAATATATATTTAACGCAAATTCTTTTTTATTTTTTCATCACTTTATGTTTATATGAATTACGAAGTATTTCACATCTGGGCACCGTCTTATGTGCACACCCCCCCCTCTCCTGTGCAGTCGCCAGAAACTGTTCAACACCTGGCAATAAATGAAAATTCATGCTCTCATCAAGGTTTTTTTTTTTTACAGGACACTGTGGAAAGCACTGGAACCTCCAAATGCTCGGTGCTCCACCCGTCTCCATCCCAACCGCGGCGGCCCTGACTACACACTTTATGACAGCCTGTGGTGGGTGTGGTGACTGTGATGCCTGTGGTGACTGTGATACCTGTGGTGCCTGTGGTGGATGTGGTGCCTGTGGTGGATGTGGTGCCTGTGGTGGGTGTGGTGCCTGTGGTGGATGTGCTATGCTCAGTTTCTTGACCCCACCGCTCCCTTCTTCCCCCCCCCCCCCACCCTTTTTCTAAAATTTAAAATAAAATTCAATGTTTAAACAAGGTATTAAAAAAAAAAATGTGTATATCGCAGTCCTAACCCTAACCCTCAACCACACAATGTAAACACAGCCTACAATGACCAATCCCCAAAAAGCAAGCCGTTTCTCCTAAGGTTGTCAATGATTGATTTATTTAATTACTGGGAATTCCCCATTGCTATACAAATCCTTTACGATATCACAAGTAAACAAAGATTCGTTGAAATGCTGAGGAAACTATAAAAAAAAATCAAATAAAATAAACGACCCATAAACATACAATCAACATGTGGCTGTAAATCCCCCTTGAATTTCTACCAGCAAATATATTATGTTGTTGTTTTTTTTTTTATAATAACTCTGATACATGCTTTTAATAATGTTATTATTATTTTATATTTGTCGATCAATCTGAAAAGTGGCTTTATTTATTTATTTTTTTTGTAACGTATGCCGAGGTTATAGAAACAGATGAATTCTACACTTCATCTGCCCCGATGGCCCGTTAGGGTTAAGGGAACATTACTTTTTATGGGGAGAGGAGGGGGGCTGGGGTGTATTTCATTCGAGTATTTGAGCCTAAATGTTGTTGTTTTACAGCCGGGGTTCGAATCGTGCGACACCGTGGGTTCTTTTAATTTGACAGAAGTACCGCATCTAGAGCGGATTGACGGAGTGTTTATATGAACTAAATCTAACGGCATAAAAGTCTCTGAAGTGCTGGCTCGATCAAACCACCAAACCTGTCCCGCGTGCCGTAGTTTGCCCCCCCCCCCCCCGATTCTATCGGAATTCCTCTAAAAGTGAGCCAAACAGAATTATTTTTTTAGTGCACATTGTTCGTAAATTGTTACACTGGGGCTGTCCCAGGAGACGTACAACAGTTCATGCGGTAAAGAGCACAAACACAGACACATTAACACATTCACACACCTATTAGTTGGCCAGTAATCAGCCCAATAAGGCACACAGACACACACGGATACGCGCACAAAACACACCTCTACGTATCCGCACAACACACACGCGGCAAGGGGGAATCTCTCTCTCTCTCTCTGTGTAATTAGCCACACGTGTTATTATTATTGTATCAGGCGCTGCCAACAACTCAGCCCACAACACTTAGTGTAGATAAATCAGGAAGGAACAACGGTGGTTGGGGTGTGTGTGGGGGGGGGGGGGAGGGGAGAGACTGCCTGTGGAAGGGAGGAGGCGGAGTCGGTTTCGCCTTTTTAAAAAAAAAAACATTTTTATTAGCAGGCTTGCGGTTTCTGGATGATAATTCTGTGTATTGATCCATTCTGCACGTGTAACAATAGAACGTCGTGTAGCGCTTGGTCGGAAAGGAAACAGAAACGTGGGTTTGGATTGGGGGGGGGGGAGGGGGGAGGCAAAGAATGAGGAGGGTGGGGGCGGCGGTCGGTTGGGGCTGATAGGAAAAAGTCAAGCCAAAACCAACACCGTAATGGTGACAGCACACCTCCATCATAGGATAATGGTGGACAGCACACCTTCATTAGAGGGCTATTTTTAGACAATAAAGAGGATCGCGCAATAAAAAAAAAAACAGAGTCAGTGACACGGTTGAATAGAATGGTTGGGGGGGGGGGGGAATGTCACCCATGTCCATTGTTTCGTGCATCATCATATTGCGAAAGGATTCCTTTATCTATAAATAGCCACATTTAATTGTGTGCAATTTATACCATTGTTGACCAACCAGTCAAACAATACCACTTTACCTTATAACCCGATGGCATTGCTTCATTTACATTAATTGACATTCATACAGGTGACCTATGTTGTCCATTAATGGACATTCATACTGGTGGCCTGTGTTGTCCATTAATGGACATTCATACTGGTGGCCTGTGATGTCCATTAATGGACATTCATACTGGTGGCCTGTGATGTCCATTAATGGACATTCATACTGGTGACCACTGTTGTCCAATAATGGACATTCATACTGGTGACCTGTGTTGCCCATTAATGGAAATTCATACTGGTGGCCTGTGGTGTCCATTAATGGACATTCATACTGGTGGCCTGTGATGTCCATTAATGGACATTCATTATGGTGACCACTGTTGTCCATTAATGGACATTCATACTGGTGACCACTGTTGTCCATTAATGGACATTCATACTGGTGACCTGTGTTGTCCATTAATGGACAATCATACTGGTGGCCTGTGGTGTCCATTAATGGACATTCATACGGGTGGCCTGTGTTGTCCATTAATGGACATTCATTATGGTGACCACTGTTGTCCATTAATGGACATTCATACTGGTGGCATGTGATGTCCATAAATGGACATTCATTATGGTGACCACTGTGGTCCATTAATGGACATTCATACTGGTGACCACTGTTGTCCATTAATGGACATTCATACTGGTGACCTGTGTTGTCCATTAATGGACAATCATACTGGTGGCCTGTGGTGTCCATTAATGGACATTCATACGGGTGGCCTGTGTTGTCCATTAATGGACATTCATACTGGTGGCCTGTGTTGTCCAACAATGGGCATTCATACTGGTGGCCTGTGATGTCCATTAATGGACATTCATACTGGTGGCCTGTGATGTCCATTAATGGACATTCATACTGGTGACCACTGTTGTCTAATAATGGACATTCATACTGGTGACCTGTGTTGCCCATTAATGGAAATTCATACTGGTGGCCTGTGGTGTCCATTAATGGACATTCATACTGGTGGCCTGTGATGTCCATTAATGGACATTCATTATGGTGACCACTGTTGTCCATTAATGGACATTCATACTGGTGACCTGTGTTGTCCATTAATGGACAATCATACTGGTGGCCTATTGTTGTCCATTAATGGACATTCATACGGGTGGCCTGTGTTGTCCATTAATGGACATTCATACTGGTGGCATGTGGTGCCCATATTAATGGACAATTCATTATGGTGACCACTGTTGTCCATTAATGGACATTCATACTGGTGATCCACTGTTGTCCCTTTCATGGACATTCATACCAGGTGACCTGTGTTGTCCATTAATGGACAATCATACTGGTGGCCTGTGTTGTCCATTAATGGACATTCATACAGGTGGCATGTGGTGCCCCATTAATGGACAGCGTTCATTATGGTGACCACTGCTATCCATTAATGGACATTCATACTGGTGACCACTGTTGTCCATGAATGGACATTCATACAGGATTCCTGTGTTGTCCATTAATGGACATTCATACTGGTGGCCTGTGGTGTCCATTAATGGACATTCATACGGGTGGCCTGTGTTGTCCATTAATGGACATTCATACTGGTGGCCCTGTGTTGTCCAATAATGGGCATTCATACTGGTGGCCTGTACTGATATCCATTAATGGACATTCATACTGGTGGCCTGTGATGTCCATTAATGGACATTCATACTGGTGACCACTGTTGTCCAATAATGGACATTCATACTGGTGACCTGTGTTGCCCATTAATGGAAATTCATACTGGTGGCCTGTGGTGCCCATTAATGGACATTCATACTGGTGGCCTGTGAAGTCCATTAATGGACATTCATACAATGGTGACCACTGTTGTCCATTAATGGACACTCCATACTGGTGACCACTGCTGCCCATGCATGGACATTCATACTGGTGACCTGTGCTGTCCATGCTGATGGACAATCATACAGTGGCCTGTGGTGTCCATTAATGGACATTCACACGGGTAGCCTGTGTTGTCCATTAATGGACATTCATACTGGTGGCATGTGGTGCCCATTAATGGACATTCATTATGGTGACCACTGTTGTCCATTAATGGACAATCATACAGGTGGCCTGTGGTGTCCATTAATGGACATTCACACGGGTGGCCTGTGTTGTCCATTAATGGACATTCATACTGGTGGCATGTGGTGCCCATTAATGGACATTCATTACATATGGTGACCACTGTTGTCCGATAATGGACATTCATACTGGTGGCATGTGATGTCCATTAATGGACATTCATTATGGTGACCACTGTGGTCCATTAATGGACATTCATACTGGTGACCACGGTTGTCCATTAATGGACATTCATACTGGTGACCTGTGTTGTCCATTAATGGACAATCATACTGGTGGCCTGTGGTGTCCATTAATGGACATTCATACTGGTGGCCTGTGATGTCCATTAATGGACATTCATACTGGTGGCATGTGGTGCCCATTAATGGACATTCATTATGGTGACCACTGTTGTCCATTAATGGACATTCATACTGGTGATCACTGTTGTCCATTAATGGACATTCATACAGGTGACCTGTGTTGTCCATTAATGGACAATCATACTGGTGGCCTGTGTTGTCCATTAATGGACATTCATACTGGTGGCATGTGGTGCCCATTAATGGACATTCATTATGGTGACCACTGTTGTCCATTAATGGACATTCATACTGGTGGCATGTGATGTCCATTAATGGACATTCATTATGGTGACCACTGTGGTCCATTAATGGACATTCATACTGGTGACCACGGTTGTCCATTAATGGACATTCATACTGGTGACCTGTGTTGTCCATTAATGGACAATCATACTTGTGGCCTGTGGTGTCCATTAATGGACATTCATACTGGTGGCCTGTGATGTCCATTAATGGACATACATACTGGTGGCCTGTGATGTCCATTAATGGACATTCATACTGGTGACGACTGTTGTCCAATAATGGACATTCATACTGGTGACCTGTGTTGCCCATTAATGGAAATTCATACTGGTGGCCTGTGGTGTCCATTAATGGACATTCATACTGGTGGCCTGTGATGTCCATTAATGGACATTCATACTGGTGGCCTGTGATGTCCATTAATTGACATTCATACTGGTGACCACTGTTGTCCATTAATGGACATTCATACTGGTGACCTGTGTTGTCCATTAATGGAAATTCATACTGGTGGCCTGTGGTGTCCATTAATGGACAATCATACTGGTGACCTGTGTCCCCCATTAATGGACATTCGTCTTTGGTCCCTGCATTTATAGTAAATTTGTTCAGGTGAGAAAATGGTATATCGCAGTGGTTCTCAGAGCGACACTCTGGATTTAGTAAAGGGTCGTCAGAAAAATTCGAATAAATACTTCTTTCTGTCATCGTCCTTCCCCGGAGGGGGTCGCGGGGGGGGGGGCGCGTGAACCAATCCAAATTTTGAGAACCCCTGGTATCATCTTAATCCCAACTTGAACTTTGATTACCTACCCCTCAGAGCAAGTAATGGGTCACTGAGCTTGACCGATTATACATTGATGAATAATTACTGCTCTGCCTACCACTAGACATTAGTGTTTTTCTCATTCCCAATTCACTGCATTAAAAAAAAAAAAGAATGACATAAACATAGACAAATACAATCTAATCTTTATCGCCACTCTGACGGACCTTGTGGGATTTGGTTTGTTTATCTACATTTTCTATTCGTCTTCCTACATGAGTCGTGATTTCAGACAATAATAAACAATGTTGAAAAAACCAAAATTCACACATTTTTTCTGCTTTGGATACATTTAAAAAAAAAAATGTTTACATTAATTTAGTGGAAAAATAATCTCTTGCGTTATTTTTAAATGTACAACATCTTAAACAAAGAGCTAGCTTATATATATATATATATATATATTACATATTTATGACAATTTTTTTTAAAGATAAGCTTGTATTAGTATGTACTAAAAGTAAAAGTAATATATATATATATATATATATATATATATATATATATATATATATATAAATAGATCATAGAAATATCTATATAAATTATCATTACAATTGTGTTCTAAAAACAGGAGTATGGCATATGGGTCATAATGTCTTTGTAATAACAATAACGGAAATCATTAATAAACAATAACTAATCATTAATAAGTAATTTAATAAATCATAATTATCAGTTTTAGGACTCGGCGAAATTAATTCCATGTCTGATAAATGTCAAAAGCAGAGAGAGAGAGAGAGAGAGAGAGAGAAGAGAGAGAACGGAAGGGGAACTATTTCTTTGATGCTCCATGCGTAGTGTAGAAGGTTATGTCCATAGAACGCCATGGTCAGTAAATAACCACAGAGGCTTTAATTAAATATCCCGTGGTCAGTCCACTCACCGGGCCACATCAAACGTTTGTTTGCGGTTGGGAGCGCCAGAACAAAGGGGGGCAAGTTAGATGACTAGCCAGTGGTTGGCCGACCGGAGTGGTGGACGAAATAAGTGGACAGGGAAAGATAAAGTCTTATGCTTCCCCTTACTATAACAGTCAAAACCTAAAGACAAAACAGAATTAGAAAAAAAAACAATAAGGGTAATAGTAGGGTCTCTAGGCGATAAAAAAAAGACCACACCTTGAAAATCCTGACCCTCAAATAATTTATAATCTTTGACAACCTTAGCCCCTCTAAATACCCCCACCCCGCCCCACCCTACAGCTATCATGCCCCCTTCAGTTGGGAGGGGGTCACATTGACCGAGAGGGTTGGGTTTAGCAATGGGGTTCTTAGAGGCAACCTGAAAGCTATGCCCGTCCGTACGATAGACTCTGATAGAAAGCAAGATAACGAATGACTGTTCGAATAGCTAACTTGTAAGTACGGCGTAGAAGTAGAAGTCTAGAGATACTGTATTCGAGTCACTAACTTGTAAGTACGGTGTAGTAAGTCTAAGTCTAGAGATATTGTATTCGATACCTAACTTGTAAGTACGGTGTAGTAAGTATAAGTCTAGAGATATTGTATTCGATACCTAACTTGTAAGTACGGTGTAGTAAGTCTAAGTCTAGAGATACAGTATTCGATACCTAACTTGTAAGTACGGTGTAGTAAGTCTAAGTCGAGAGATACAGTATTCGATGCCTATCTTGTAAGTACGAGTATAGAAGTATAAGTCTAGAGATAGTGTTGTATTCGATACCTATTTACGATGTCGGGACGACTAGTGGACTCCACCAGTTTAATTGGTTATAAAATTAAATTATGAACATGATCATAATACCGTGATAGTACATCACAGCCAGTAGAGTGTAGGACAAAACCCCCAGCGGACAAAACCCCCACGGACAAACCCCCCACGGACAAAACCCCCAGCGGACAAAACCCCCAGCGGACATAACCGCCAGCGGACAAAACACCCAGCGGCCCGGGGACCATTGCCTTCCAGTGTTGCCAAATATTAATCTATTTTAAATGTCAGATTTTTAGAGTACAAAAAAAAGTTAGAATTGAACAAGCTACACTTTTTACATCCTACAGGGCAATACAGCAGCCGACTATATCAAACGGCTAATAATGTATAACAAGAATGTGATGTAAAATGTGTAAGCCTTGTTTCAAATTGTGTCTAAAAGCTAAATTTACGAGGAAAAAAGAACCCTTAATGAGATTTGGAAATTAAACACTTTAAATCGAGTACGCTCAACAATTCCTCCCGAACTAAACTTACATTCTCTTATATAGGCTAGCTGGACAAGATATCCTATCATTCTCAAGTCTCCTGTTTGTTGGTTCCACCCCAATTCAATACATAATTAAGAGTTTGGTGAACATAGCAGAATAAAGGTGACATTGCACTTCTCATGTTACTTGAATTCCTCCTACACAGACACTATGTTTCTAAACTTTATTCAATTGCTTGACACACCCCCTAACCCTGAACTCATGAACTACCCACGTCTACGCATCTTCCGGAATTCTACTGTGACACTTAATTGTCTAAAATTCCCCTACCTGTTAAAGTTAATGGGTTCTGTCTCCCTCTCTTTTCACCCGTCTCATATCGAATTACGTTAGACTGTCCCAACTGCCTGACCTACTTTCGCTTTCTACATTTTATAATAAAGATTGGGGGGGATATTACATTTAATAATAAAAGTAATGATTAATTAATAAATATTTTTTTAAGTGGGTGTTTTGTCCGCTGGGTGTTTTTGTCAGCTGGGGGTTTTGTCCGCTGGGTGTTTTGTCCGCTGGGGGTTTTTGTGCTGGGGGGCACGGTCCGCTGGATGATGGGGAGTTTTGTCCGTGGGGTTTTGTCCGCTGGGGTTTGTCCGGATACCCAGCCAGTAGGCCTGCATATACTTATCAAAGTGCAGATAAACATTCACAAAAATGAATTGGATGTGGGGACGAATTGGTCGTGTGTGGTGTAGAGCGCTCGACTATCGACAGGAGGTTCCAGTGTAATGAGACCCTTGGGGAGTTTTCAGGTCACGTGGGAGAGTCCCACAAGTCCACCCAACTTTAAATGGGTACCTGACTTTAAGTTGGGGAAGTGAAGACGGATGGGCGTTGTGCTGACCACACAATCCTTTCATATGCCGAGGTTATAAAAACAGATGATTATTCTACACTTCATCTGTCCCGATGAGCCTTTAGGGATTTAAAGGGAACTTACATCTAGAGAAGTAATCCATAAACAGAGGTTCTCACCTTTTATTATTTCCATCCCATGTCCCCGCAACATTTGAGACAACTAGTGATCCACGGCCATAAAATCATTAGATGATCAATAGATCAATAGATGATGATGACCTGTGTAGAGAAATAATTCTTAATGAGAATCAAAGTTGAACATTTCAAGTCACTACAATTGACCCGGTGACAACCCCCCCCTCACCCCTGAACTAATCTTCTCTCTAATCGTATGGGTGTGGTCGTGAGATAATACGAGATCCACCGACTCTGGTGTCTTTACGTCTTACATTAAGCTCATCCTGTTAATGTTACCTCTCTCTCTCTCTCCACACAAATTCCCACTCTCGCTAACCACCCCTCTACCTTCATCTTTTTTTCATGTCCCCCCTAGCACCTTCTCTCTCTCTCTCTCACTCACGTATCAGATGGGGAGATGTCCATCTAAACGCGGCCCCTGGGGCTGTTGCCCGCCCATGTACCTCTCACACCCCTTTTAAAACACATAAAAAAAACCCTCTCTATAAACCGTCGTCTCTCCCCATTCTCCCCACATTCCCCACGACTTCCCCCCACAAGACTTGATTACACATCTAGGGGGAAATCGTGACTCTGAGAGACGAGCTGATTGCTTCCCTCTGGCCTCTCCCCCTCTTTAATCCACCTCCCCCACCCCGCCCACCCGATCGATTCGAACAGTTTCGACAATCTTCATAATAGTTCAGACTTTACTTCTTCTAATATCATTATTACTCTCTTTTTTTGTAACTCCTCCACCTTTTTTTTTTCTCTCATTCTAATTTGCACCCATCTCACATGAACTTCTGTCGAGTGCTCTCCAAGGATTTAAATTCGAGAAGGGGGAGGGTGGGGGAGAGACAAAAACCGCAAAAAAAAAAATGCTCTGGCTCTACTAGACTAACGCGTTAGTGTCCCAGACATCGTAAAATATGGTGTCTTTTTATTTTACTGTGTCCATGCTAGTAATATAAATGGAATTCATCTAAAGCTGTCTCTTAGAATATGTAACATCTCGAAGCTAGATACTTAACTTACGAACTAAAGACGATTAATAAAGTGTATTTTTTCTGATATGTGTGTATATCATGGAATGCAGTTCCCGAAACTATGACCTGTAGCTCTATCGGATAACACATCCAGACTATCCATCCATCCATCCATCCATCCATCTATCCATCCATCACGCTCGTATTCCGAGGTATCATTGTACCGATAAAGATATTGACTACCTGCAGGTTTATAGAAAAAGAGTTTATTGGAGTTGTATTATGTCTGTAATGTATTTGTGACGTACTGGGGGTGGAGTTGTTGGACTAATACACTGACCACTGACCAGCACCGTTATACTTTTCAATCTATCTATCTATCTATCTATCTATCTATCTATCTATCTATCTATCTATCTATCTATCTATCTATCTATCTATCTATCTATCTATCTATCTATCTATCTATCTATCTATCTATCTATCTATCTATCTATCTATCTATCTATCTATCTATCTATCTAACTATCTATCTATCTATCTATCTATCTATCTAACTATCTATCTATCTATCTATCTATCTATCTATCTATCTATCTATCTATCTATCTATCTCAGGTCGGCAAGACCGCTTGATGGGGCATGCAAAGCATCTAACGTCCATCCCCCCACCACCCCACAACATAGAAAGGGGGCCCGAATCAGCCCATTTAGCACAATCTCTTATCCTCGACAACCTGATCAATCAAATCTATCTATCTATCTATCGGTCTGTCTGTCTGTATATCTGTATGTATGTCTGTCTGTTGGTGTCTCTTTTTCTGTTTCTGTCAATCTCGCTGTCTATATGTCTCTTTCTCTGTCTATATGTCGGTCTACATGTCTTTCCGTCTGTCCATATGTCTGTCTGGCTGTCTATAATAAGTTCTATATGTCTCTCTATATGGCGTTCTATATGTCTTTTTGTCTGTCTATATGTCGGTCTGGCGGTCTATAACATATAGATAATAAGTTCTGTAAAGACATGAACAATCACGTCTGTGCACTTTCTTCTCAGAAACCTTATAAACGAACTTTCTATAAAACTAAATGGTAGATACATGATGTATTTATTTATTTTTTATTTCTTATTTTACTTTCTGTTAACTTTCATTATCTCCCTTTAATAAGGTCACCGCGACCTCCTGATAGAGTTAAATGAAGTTAATACCACACACACACACACACACACACACACACACACCCACACACACACACACACCTGAGAAACGGTTTCTGTTCAGAGTATCGCTTCAGGTCAACATTTCGCTGAAAGTAAAAAATTAAAAAAAAAAAACAAACAAAAACCAATGGTCCACCTAAAACAATATTTTTTTCTTCCATCGGGGGGGGGGCAAAGTGTAGGCCCTCCCCATCTTTGCCAGCCCCCCTTTTGCCTCCTATAACGACCCAATGTGAGTTGGTGGTTGTTATGTCGTTATGTAATGGTGGCGTTCAAAGGTTATATTGAAAAGGTTAATGTAAACATTTTTTTTTTCAAACTAACATCGGGCTTGGGGGGGGGGGTTATTTTAAGATTTCAGAGAAGACGCTTCCAGGTTTACGCATTTGGCAGCGTGAGATCGCTCGACTACTAACAGTTAAGATCTCGAGATCGAATCTCGGTGAGTGTCGGGACTTACCTCGAAACAGCTAACAAATGGGTGTACCTGACAATCATGGGCGTATTCATGGGGGAGTTAGGGGGGCAAAGGGGGCGTGGCTCCCCCTTATTTAAAAATGTCGTAAAGTTGTTATTTGCCCCCCCCCGGAAAATGTTTGCCCCCCCCCCCCCCGGAAAAATTTCTAGCGACACCTATGCTGACAATGCTGACGTGTGTTAAGGGAAAGTAAAAAATGCCGCTGGGCATTAAACTAGTCATACATCAACCATGGCTGCAGAAACAGATCAACTGCACTGCATTTCACCCCCGGGATGGTCAGTATAGGCTTTAAAAAAAAATCGGTAAACTTCCAAGATGGTCAGTCACGACTTTAAAAGGTCACGTGACACCTACTTACCGTGGCCGTGCAGAGTGACGTAGCGAGCTACTCGGAATGACGTAGGCTGGCTCACGAATCAAGAAGAGCTAAATTATCGCCCCTCGGCATATTATCCCCCCCCCCCCCCAAGTGATTATTGTGCTAGCCACACCACCATCCCCATGACACGCCTCAGCTTCAAGCAACCACACCAACTATCGACTGTTAACCTCCAGAGAGTAATTCCACTTATTAAAAAACACGTTTTCGCCATTTTTCCTTAAATCTCAGTTAAACTCTACTAGATTCACCTTGCAGACATTTCGGTCAAATTTTTTTTTTGTTCTTTGTTTTTAATTTTTTTTTTTTCGAACAAGCTTGGGAGAGAAATTTGTGCGTTAGGTATGATCAGTTCTTTGATGTACATAACAACTCTGTTTTTTTTTAAACAGTGGGGGCAATTCTCTGTTTTTTTTTAAACAGTGGGGGCAATTCTCTGTTTTTTTTTAAACAGTGGGGGCAATTCCCACTTTACGGAGCTGATGGGGACTTATGATAGGGAGCCGCAAATTGAAATTAAAAAAAAAAAACATTTTTCGGAGAGCCCCCCAAGTTGTTAGCGCAATGTAGTTTACTATTTAAGACTATCGAACGTAAGTCATTATTTGGAGATTTTTTTTATTTGTTTATTTCAAGAGACATTTATAAATGATACATTTAGAGATCAGCGTATATAATGATCATGAATTTATTAACGTTTTCCGACTGCTGATCTATCTATCTATCTATCTATCTATCTATCTATCTATCTATCTATCTATCTATCTATCTATCTATCTATCTATCTATCTATCTATCTATCTATCCATCCATCCATAAACCCACCCACCCACCCACCCACCCATCTATCTATCTATCTATCTATCTATCTATCTATCTATCTATCTATCTATCTATCTATCTATCTATCTATCTATCTATCTATCTATCTATCTATCTATCTATCTATCTATCTATCTATCTATCTATCTATCTATATAATGTATCGGTCCGGCATCTCTGTCCAAGGCTCCAAGCTTTATATCAGGAGGTTGTACGGTTATCTCTGATATTTTTTTTATTCTGCACAGTTCTAATCTGAGACAACTCTGACACAAACGTCTCAAGTTCTCTCCCCCTTTTAATCTTCTCTTAATTTACAGGCTTCATAGGGGCCGGCTATAAATCTTCCGTCTCTCCATCACCACACCCTGTTTCCTTTTTTTTATTCACCCAATATCAGCCAATCACACACCAGATCTCAGTCAGTTGATACAGCCCGGGCCTTTATTTACTAAGTTTTTTTTTTCAATGAATGGCAGTAATTATAAATTGTTCCGTTATTCTGAAGAGTCTCGTGTTTTTTTTTTTAGTTTGTTTTGAGTGCATTATAGAAACGAAAATTTCAATAACCTCTGCGTCCATAGGCGTATTAGGGGAAAATAAATGTCTCAATCAGAGGCGATCTTTGTATATGCGAAGGCACGCCGAGAGGGGGGCAGGGGGGTTCATTGCCGGGGGGGCGCATCTGTAAGGGGGCCAGGCCGCCCCGACCATGTCAATTTTTCACGACTTTTTGTTTATTAAGGGGCCCGCAATGATATCCTGCCATGGGGGCCCGTGTTGGATCTCGGCGCCACTGTATATGCGTTGGAGGGGGGGCAGGGTGACTATCAAATGCGGGGTGGGGGGGGAACCTAACTGTAGGACAAAGGTCGTATCAATACTCTTTTTCTCGCCGTGCAGTAGCCGCAGTCCCTCGCTACCCCCCCCCTGACGCCGCTCCTGGGTCAGATTGGAAATTAAAAATAAAAATACAGAGGACGGTCTGGGAGAGATTTAATGGCGGGCACACCGAGCTAACATAGTAACGGCCCCGCAACAAGCCAACTGTACAAACTGCATGTACTATTTCAGTCTCTATTTTTGTAACAGGGCGCACTGATTCTCTTTTACCCTCGTAGCCACATAAGCACACAGCTTTCCCCTTTTTTTTTGGTGGTTTGTAATCTAGTGCTAGGACTTTGTTGTGGTTTGTAAGCTAGTGTTATGACTTTGTTGTGGTTTGTAAGCTAGTGTTATGACTTTATTGTAGTTTGTAAGCTAGTGTTATGACTTTGTTGTGGTTTGTAAGCTAGTTTTAGGACTTTGTTGTAGTTTGTAAGCTAGTTTTAGGACTTTATTGTAGTTTGTAAGCTAGTGTTAGGATTTTGTTGTGGTTTGTAAGCTAGTGTTAGGACTTTGTTGTGGTTTGTAAGCTAGTGTTAGGGCTTTGTTGTGGTTTGTAAGCTAGTGTTAGGCCGAAAAACGATTTTACGGGTAGTACGAGTCCCGCTTGGAATATAAAGACAAGTTTTGCAATCCAGGGCCCACATAAGAATAACAAGTTAGGTCCACATCACATATATGTGTTTAGATAGAAGCAGGCGTGCAGTATTCATCCACCACAGTGGCTCACATGGCATATCAAAAGAAGTCTTCATTTACTCTCATGGTGAATTAATATGACGTACACGGGCTTGCATGCAACAATACCATATTACACAAACAATAAAAAAAATCAGGTTTATACAGTAATGAATACAAAAGAATGTTTATGGCAATTAAAAAACAAGCAATTAAGCCTGTTCCATTCTGGACACAGGACGTGTTAGCGCATTTTCATGTTATCTTTCAGTAAATATTTGTAAATTTTGGAAATGTTTATAAATTCAATTGTGTAATGCATATATCTGAAAAAAGATATTAAAAGGACAAGTAAGTCACGTTAAATAACTGTTACAAAAATAAATAATAATTACGCCCCTTTGATTAGCTTTTATTATTATTTATATTTAAAATATAAGCAAAACGGTACATAACAAACTCTTATATTTTGGCCCTGAGAGGTAAAATCGCGAAATGGACTTTAGATGTACACTTGGCAGGCCAAGACCTACACAATGATATATACATCATGGGTCTAGGACTTATGGTTGTTGAGATCTAGGGTGATGACAACAGACAGACAGACAGACAGACAGACAGACAGACAGACAAAACGGGGACAATAGAGCATTTTTTTTCGAAAATGCTCTAAAAAAGGAATGTAGAAGGCCCTTCATTCAGCTTATAATAATACACTGACATTTTTGATAAGCAAGCAGAAACCTAGATGTAGGTAGAAATGCTTACAGGTGAATGCTGAAAGGAATTTACGAAGGTCTACGCTTGACTACGACAGACTGACATTTAGAATAGTAGAATAAACCCAAAAAACTAGGTTACCATACGTATAAAATTAATTTTCCAAAACCCAGATCTAGGCAAAAAAACCAACATAAAAATTCCTAAGATACGTGAAAGAAGGCACGAGGGCCTACCGTCAATTCTCTTATATACATCTGTGAGCGAATAAAGTAAACCTAGATCTGGGTGGAGATAAACTCACATGAGAACACTTAATGTCCCTCCTCCCCCCCTCCCCCAGCCAGTATTAATGTAGACTCACATACAATGGAAGTTCTCAGGACGTTTTGCCATAAGTACTGTTAGTTAATTCAAACGTCCACTAGTTGATCAACAGCAGGTTGTAGCAGGCAGGAGGTGGTGGTGGTGGTGGCAGGGACTCCTCGGGTGGGGGTGCTGTTGGGTGGAGGGGTAAGTCTTTGCTGTACGAATATACAAGATGAACCGTGAGTAGTTTATGTATGTGTGGGGGGGGGGAAGGGGAGGGGGGGGAGGAGGTGAGGGTTGTGAAAGAGAAGCGCTTGTCTGGCTGCGGGCCATAACATAGTATCCCAGGCAATAATAATATACAGGTAGATGGAAGGTACCGAGCGCATCCCCTCCCCTCCCCTTCCCTTCCCCCCCCTCCTCCATCTCCCCCCCCCCCGTACTATAGCTGTCTTTATTTGCTTAAACTGGTCCATTCAACCGTCATTGATGTGTCTGTTACGCGTGGCACTGCGGTGATCATTAAATGGAAGCCCCCCCCCCCCCCCCCCATGGATTGTCTTTCTCTCCCCCTTTTTATTTAAATTCGGGCTGCTAACGTGTCTACGCTTATGTTATATTTAATTGACGTAATCATACTAAATTTCTTGCAAAACGTAAATCCTCAAACCCAGATGCTTTTTTTTTTTTTATGTAAGCGCAAATGCCAATTTTTTTTGTGACGAATACACACAAACTGATTACATAAATAAAGTAATTCTGGAATGTAATGTGAATGTGTGTGTGTTTGTGTGTGTGTTTGTGTGTGTGAGGTGGAGCGGGGGTGGTGGTGGGGGGGTGGTTACCTTTCAGGCCAATCTATCACGCATATGAGACGTTCCATGCTACTTAAATACGTTGTTAATGATTTAACTGGCTATCATTTGACTGTTATTTAAAAATTGATCAGATTATTTATTGATGTCTAACACCTACACTTCTATATCATATCATATTATTATTTACTGTATTGATAGATGCTTGTCATTTAGTCTTGGTTGGTATGCATCTGGCTCCATGAATACCCCGCCCCCTTTTTTTTTTAGACCCGCGCTTCTCAACCAGGGGTAGGCGTACCCCCCACTCCCCCACCCCACCCCAAGGGGGTACAGGGTAATGGCTATGCAGGGGTAACGCAACGACATGTAATTGTCTAAGTGTCGTTTTACAACAACCAATGAGGTTGAAGTAGGTCACCAGTTTGCTCTAAACTTTGAGAGGTGTGCCCGCGGATATATTTTTGCCATCCTTTTGGGGTACAGTCGCGGAAAAAAAAAAGGTTGGGAGCCGCTGCCTTAGGACAGCCTTAGGTGACTATTTGTACTTCTGTCACATTATCTTCTTTCTTTTTTTTTTCTTCTTCTTTCTCTCCTAAACGTGCAGTTGTAGCAGACTCCATTAACACTCATACACATGCCAACAACACCGCTATACGTTTTACATGTATATTATGTGTGATCCTCCCCGAAATGACGGCCCATTCTTAGATATTTTGGGGGGGGGGCTAGGCATTGCCTTTCAGAGATGTTTGGGCCCATAGGCGTAAGTACCATTCGGGGGCCTTCATAGGGGACCCCCTAGCCTAGGCAGTCATTTAGTTTCCTATCCATGAGATACTATCGGGCATCTTCACTTTAGTAGAGGCAAACCTGGCCATGTATGGCTGTGGTAGAGTGTGAACTTTGCTATGTATGACTATAGTTCAGTCTAAACTGGCCAGTTATAGGCATAGAAGAGGCTGAGATGACCATTCATAGCCATAGTGGTAACTGAAACGGTCATGCATGCATGCAATACAAACAGGCGACGCCCTTTGAGTTCGAACCCGTGACCTTCAGCGCGCGGACGGCAGCTCTATAAACCAAAGATCCACTGAATGGTGTGAAAGATTAATACACCAAGCCCCTCTCGAACGTCACCTGTACTTAATGGGTAAGGTTGCGGACATTTGGAGGAGGAGGAGGTGGGTGGGGGAGGGGCTGCTAGAAGATTGTCACCTTGCTGGAACTAAACGTTCACCCTCCCATTTGATCAGGGGGCACAACCAGTATGTTGAAGTTGGTAGGGTCCAAAGTATTAGGTAAGATGAAAATGAATATGTCTGCCCCCCAAATTTTGGTAGGGGTCGAATACCAGGGGTTTGATTTTTTGGTAGGGTCTGGACCCGCACGACCCGTACATCGGTTACGCCTTTACATTTGATACTCACCCTGACTCACTAATTACTGCTCCATCCCATGCTTGGTGTACGGGCGTATCTATTATAACTGTTCGTGTTTTTGTTTACAAACCATATTACAACCTATCCTCTAAAACTGTTCATGTTTTTGTTTACAAACCCCAGATTACAACCTATCCTCTTATAACTGTTCATGTTTTTGTTTACAAACCATATTACAACCTATCCTAAACAGAAATTTAATTGAGGCAATACGTGTATGCCTTTTCTTTTTTTTTTTTGTGTTTAATTTTGTTGATGATGAAAGTTATGATTTTTATTCAGGGGGAAATAATCTTAATCAGTATCGTTTTGTATATTTTTATACCCCCCCCCCCTTTTGAATTTTGGCCTCACGCCTAATTTGTTCAGGATAGTCTAGTTTTACTTCCCAAAGATTATGTCAGGTCTAATTTACACTCAGTGCATGACAACAGATGCCAACTAAATTGTTCATTTCCTCCTTCCCCCCCTCAGCCCCCCCACCCCTATGTATTTATCACGCGCTAGACAAAACACGTGTAGTATTGACCAGAAGTGAATTTATCCACTCTTTAAAAAAGAAATGGTAATACTAACACGTGGTAGCCATAGCAACGCACTCTGAGGGGGAAAAAACAAAACAAGAGGCATATTAAGTTGTTTTGTTTTTGTACGATTTGTTGTTTTTTTTATTGTGTGTGTGTGTGTGTGTGTGTGTGTGTGTTTCACTTACGTCATGCGATTGAACCTTGTTGCAGTCCGCCAAACAATGGGGCGATTGTCGAGAAGTGACGTAATTTGAGTGCCCCGCCCCGTCGTCAGTGAAGCCATGATACTTTCAATCGCTTGTCGGTTGGGGGGTCGCTGGGGGTGTGGGGTGGGGGAGGGATGACAAGAGAGAAAATATTGAAATAAGCAACACGTCCCAAGGTTGCAGCCCGCCCCTTGCCTCCCCCTTTCTCTACCGTTTTCTGTTCCATTATTCAAAGTTTGCGTGCTCCCAAATCATTTTTTTTTTTTGCTGCTATGGTACACAGTCAGTAGTGTCGTTATGCAAGCGAGCAGTCCTGCATCAGTCTGTGAGTGTCGTTTATTAAAGCGAACGGTCCTTTACCAGTCTGTATGTGCTATTATGCAAGGGCAAGTTTATAACTATGTGTACGAATCTCTTACCTGCCGCACAGTTTTGTTTGTTTGTTTGTAGCATGAAACTGACATATAAATAGCATCAATAAAGGACCCAGCTGATGGGTGCGTGGATATCTTGTTGCTAACGATTTCGCTGACGCATTAAAAATGAATGAATATCTGTTGTTATCGATAATGACGGTAATAGTAAGATTTAAAAGGAACACACGTGAACACACACATATACACACATATACACACACCAGCCCCGCAGCGTGAAAATTCTACAGCAAGGACCAGGCCAATAGCGGGGGGGGGGGGGGCAGGAAATAAATGGTACTAAATGGAGCAAACAAAAAAAGAAAAAAAAAGCAGACGGGGGTCAGGCAAAACGCAAGGGGGGGGGCGCCCCCCTTGCCACCCCCCCGCACGCTACGGGCCTGACGCACACACACACACACATGCAGACACACACATGCACACACACACGTGCACGCACACAGACAGTGATCACAAGAAGTAAAGTACAAATGGAAATGCATTTTAATATAGTGTCATTCCAGTTCTTAGAACGATTTCTGCGTAGATGGGGTTATGCTAGGGGGGGGGGGGGGTAAGGATATCGTACGGTGATCGTCCGGGTGTGGGTGTGTGTGGGAAGAAATTGAGGGAAGCTCTAAGGTCAATGGGTTGGGCCTTGATGTGATCAGGTACATTAGGGGGAAACAGCTTTGAATAATGTTAGTGTGGTACTTTCCGGCCAACCAACCACCAGGTATGTGTGAATGGAAGAACGCTGAAACGTCGTTGTGGGATGTATGCGTTTTTTTTACCTTTCTGTGTGTGTGTTGTGTCGCTGTGTATGTGTGTTGCGTATGTGTGTTGTGTGTGCGTTGTCCGTGTTGTATAAGTGGTTTCTATTTATGTGTGTGAGATATATGAGTGGTTTAAGCTCACGTGTGTGTGTGCGTGTGTGTGTGTGAGCGTGTCATTTTATATGGAATCTTTCTTTTTTAATTCAACAATCGTTTGTATGTGTGTGTGTGTGAGAGAAAGAGAGAGGGAGAGAGAGAGAGAGAGTCTGAGTGAGTGAGTGACAGAAAGAGAGAGAGAGGGGGAGAGAGACGAGAGTGTGTGTTTGTGTGAATGAGAGAGAGAGGGGAAGAGAGTGAGAGTGTGAGTGAGTGAGAGAGAGAGAGGAGAGAGTGTGTGTGTGTGTGTGAATGAGAGAGAGAGAGAGAGAGAGAGAGAGAAAGAGAGAGAGAGAGTCTGTGTCTGAGTGCAAAGCCTTTGTGCTGATGGAGACCAAAGCGAGTTGGACCAAAATGATGAGTTTAAGGTGAGAGATATTGAATGTTTGTTATGTGTTTAGGTCGGCATTTAGGCTGTCTTCATGTGTGTGTGTGTGTGTGTGTGTGTGTGTTTGGGTAGAGAAATCAAGTACCGTTGTGGCGCACGACAGATGTGAGCACTCAGCTGAACGGACAATTATGTACTCAGTACAGTGAGTGGGGTGGAGGTGGGGGTGGGGGGGGAGGGGTTATGTTTACGCTTGTGTGTGCGCGTGTGTGTGTTTAGGTGAATGTGCGCATGAAGCGGGTGAGGAACTGATGTGTTATAATTACTGTGTGCTAAGTTCTGGGAATTACGCGTGTTTGTGTTGATGGGTACGATGAATGGAAATTTCCGGGTACACGTGTGTAGTTACACTCTAAAACCAATGCATAGTAACACATCTACGTGTTTGCAGAGAGAGAGAGAGAGAGAGAGAGAGAGAGAGAGAGAGAGAGAGAGAGAGAGACAATGTTCTAATACCTCGTGTACACCAGATGAGTACTTGTATGTGCTTAACAAATGTGTATTAATTTGTATCTGTATGTGAAGTATGGTTCACTGTATGTAAACCAGACACTTGTGAGCAGAAAGAGAGAGAGAGTGTAAGTGTGAGACAGAGATACACACACACACACAGAGAGAGAGAGAGAGAGAGAGAGTGAGAGTGAGAGGGAACAAAAGAAAAAAAGCCCGCTGTAATGAGGCGTACATGAATTAACTACCCAGCCATTACCATATGTATTACGAGACTATGCTGATTGAGCTGTGTACTCCAGAACTAATGTACGTTTAGAAGTATGTGTGCAGTGGCGCACACACACGGGGCAAGTGGTGTATCAAGAATAGAGTAAGAAGGGCGGGGGGGGGGGTACTGTGGGTTGTGACCTATCAATTTGACACATCCAACAAACATAGCCCACTCTATCTACTCTCATATGTTTAATCTACTCACTCTATACTTGATCTTTCTCTCTCACCTGTTGTTTTACACTGGTACTAATCTACAGTGGCATGTGAAGTATACTGAGGGTGGGGGGGAGGTGGAGGGCGCATAGGGCGTCTGACTAAGGAAAGGGGCGCCGAAATAGCGATGTTAAGTGTGTTTGGACTTTTCTTAGAACTCACTCAGGGCGCCCACAAAAACTAGCTACGGCTCTGCGCATCAACAAAAGGTGTGGCACCATGGTCCTCCACCATATCACTTTAATTTGGGGGGGGGGGGGAGATCAATTTGGAGCAAAAAATAATTAAAAAATTACTGGGCTCAAAACCAATTTAGTTTAGTGCATGGGACGACAATGTTTATTTTTAAATTTTTATTTATCAAATTACCATGACCGCATCGTAGATCCGTTGTGTACTGTGGCAGGGCCTACCTCCTATTCCTAACCCCCCGGAAGGCTAGGTTTTAACGGAAATCGCTCCGTAAAAAAAAACAACAAAAAAAAAATAAACTACAAATAATCATCGGCTTATGAATGCCTATAGAGGCTACTAGTTTATACCAGTTTATACTCGTTTATACTCGTTTATACTCGTTTATACTCGTTTATACTCGTTTATAATCGTTTATAATCGTTTATACTAGTTTATACTAGTTTATGCTAGTTTATGCTAGTTTATACTCGTTTATGCTAGTTTATACTCGTTTATACTCGTTTATACTCGTTTATACTCGTTTATACTAATGTGTCAGTTAAGCACAGGATAGAGGAGCCTAACTCTATTGCAGGCAAAAAAAAAGACGTCTTGTAAAGGCTGATAATGGATCGCAAAAATAAGAGCGATAAAACACCATGGGGAATACCCAGTACAACATGTATGCTAAAAATAGACAGCTTAATGTTTTTTAACTCCACTTCCGGTAATTGTTTCCCACGCTTCCAAGAAAATGGGGAACTTGGAAAGGAAAAAAAAAGTTTGATCGCGAGAGAGAGGGAAATGTTTAATTTTTGTTAGAAAAAAATTCAATACATTTAAACAGTCTAACGTTGTCCTGAGAATATCATAGGAGCAATGGATTGTTTCCAGCATAAATTGTCCGGTACTGAAAAGCTTACCGGTAATTTTGGGGTAACTAGAAATTGATTTCAAAGTTGGAATAATTTTTATGGCAAAGGGGGGGTTAGACTTTGATTGAAGTAAGATTTTGTATTTAGAGGGAAATCACTCGATGTACGCCGCTGATCTTTCTGACCAGACAAGGGTCTTAACCCGGGAAAAAGAAAGATAATCTATGCCTTAACGGTTCCATTAGTTGCTGTGTTTCAACTGAAATTTAAATTGCATTCTTAAATAACATTAAAAAAAAAAAGAAAAAAACATTAAAAAAAACATTAAATAAGTAAAAAAAGAAAAACAAAATTTGAAGTTCGTTTCTTTTGTTACATAGTGCTAATTTATGTATTACGTGGTCCTATATTTTACTATTCCTAAACACTGCGTTTCACACCTCCCTTTTCAAGGCGTTACATAACAGTTGACCGATTCTCTTTTGAGTCGTTAGTGTGCTAAATTTCGACCCCCAAAGTTTCAAGCTATTTCGTCAACACCTTATGAAAACATAGCTGTAAACAAGTTCTAAAACCAATAAACAAAAAAAAAAGAAAAAAGAAAAACGTAACGACATCATAAACAGGCACATCAACAACAACAACAACAACATCTGTAACAACATCTGTAACAACTAACATCAACAGCAAACAAGATGGAGACGTCAGAGTGCTCAAACGATTCGTTCATTGGCTGATGGAGTGCAAGTCACGTGATGTAGGCAAATGATACATCGTCATTAATGTCTTCGATTTGACGCCCACATAGACAGATGGGTTTTAATTTACACTCAGCACGTCAATGGGCGGTTTTCACCTGGACGTTTATGTAGTGTGTGTGTGTGTGTGTGTGGTGATGGATTAGATTTAGCTGATGGTGGTCTATCTATCTATCTATCTATCTATCTATCTATCTATCTATCTATCTATCTATCTATCTATCTATCTATCTATCTATCTATCTATCTATCTATCTATCTATCTATCTATCTATCTATATGTCTGTCTCTCTGTCTGTCTCTATGTCTGTCTGTCTGTCTAAATGTCTGTCTAAATGTCGGACTAAATGACTTTCTCTCTGTCTACGTGTCGGTATATGTGTCTTTCTCTCTGTCTATATGTCGGTATATATGTCTTTCTCTCTGTTCATATGTCTGTATATATGTCTGTCTGTATGTCGGCCTATATTTTTCTCTGTCTGTCTATGTGTCGGTCTATATATGTATCTGAATATCTATTAATATATGTCTGTCTGAGCATGACTATCAATTAATAAGGTCAGGCACAAAGTACGGAAGTGAATAAATAAAGTTATTTGTACAGACATATTTCTCTTAATTATTACTGACTACTAAAAGACACAATTTGACCAAGTTCCTGAAGTGGGACTAATCTTCACAAGCTTCTCACCAGTAAAAAATATTTCTATTTTAGGTCAAATGTGTTGAGTGCTTTCCCGAAATTTTCCCCATAATTTCCCCACAAGCAGTAATAAATATTAATCACCTGGTGAAACAATGTCTTTCAATTAATGAACGTTAACAGAATAATAAATAGGAAAAAGAAAAACTACTTATTGGCGTCAGTACAGAGTAAATATAGGTGGGGGGAGGAGTGGGATGGGAAAGGGGGTGGGGGGGGGGGGAAGCAGCAGGAACGACGACTAGACTTGATTAAACTAGTCTGCTTTTGATTTCACTTTCTTAATAACAAATAAGCAGACATCAATCAGAGACGTTTTCTGGTGTTATTTGGGAAATGGGGGGGAAGAGTCTAGACAGATATTAAGAGATATTTGAGGGCCTCAGGCAGAAAGTGATTTTTGTAGAAAATAGATAATGTAGGAATGGGTACAGCTGTCGGTCCTGGTAACTGTTCGGTGCGGCCGTGTTCAAAACCCGTTCTTATGTATAGGCCAAATAGGTCTGTCTGTAAATATCCCTGTGAATATGAGTTATTTATCTCATAACGATCAGAGATGAGCGGACAGCGGACGCGTCCGCTTGCGGACGCAGATCCGCAGACTTTTCCGAATCCGCGGACTGACAGCGGACGCTTCGTATGGTTAAGTTGCGGACTCGCGGACTGACGCGGATCTTCTTTAGCGTTACCATAAAAAATTTCAAGTCATTTAAACAGCTAAATTTCAGCAATGCGGACGCGCGGACTGACTGCGGACCAATGTTGTAAGATTCTGCACAAATTTCAAGATCCGCACACCTCTGATAACGATCCATTCCTTGAAACGTTCCATTTGTATTCATTGGTCGACAAAGACATGCGTTTTATACCGCACGACGACCATCTACCCCCCTTGGTCATCTAGGTGGTCAGTAGTACTTTTGCATTGGGCCATAAGATCTCACGGATTGAACTAAAAAAAACCAGAACATTATCAGACTTAAAACTTGATACATAATTAAAAAAACAACAACTAAAAACATAGAGCAAATAAAAGAAATCTTTACAAAACAATGAACTTGTTATTCAGTCTTCAATATAGCAGCTGAGATGGCTGTAATGGTCTTGTCTTTCATTATGATCTATTTAACGCATTACATAGGCCAGTGTGTTGACATGACGTCATTTAGCTACCACATAATGAAAATTATACTAATCTCGGACCCAAGATTTCATTTAAACAAACCGATACATTTTCATTGATTTGAATCTGTCGCATAATATATCCTGTAGAAAATCCTTAGAAGTGATATATTACTCCTAGATAAAAAAAAATAGATATTGCTTTGTATTTTTCTGTCCTCGCATGACTTATAACTTTGTACTTTTGTAAAATTTCTGACAGCTGACCTTGAACTCAATCATTCCCGGGGGGGGGGGGGGGGTCTGGTTTTTGTCATAACAGGCTTGTACTTCTTGGCGATTACTTCCGTTATCTGGTTTCCGGACCAGGGGCGGTCATGTCATGAAGATCTTTAACACCCGGCAGGTGATTCTGTATGTCGTTTGGTATCAGGATTAAAGGTGGTCATACAGCCCCGTAGCGTGAAAAATTCTACAGCAATTGCCAGGCATTCTACAGCAGGGGCCAGGCATTAACAGGGGGGGGGGGGCAGGTAATACATGTTAATAAGTAGAACAAATAAGCGGGGGGGGGGCAGACAAAACGCAAGGGGGGCGTCCCCCCCGCACGCTACGGGCATGTGGTCATACCAAAACATACCTTCACTGCCCAGTAATTAACGTCGGTCATCTGAGTTAATGGACAAAGCCGTTATGAAAAATATTTACCGTCCAGTGATTTGAAAGGGGGTCATATTAGGCTCAATCATTCTATCACACATTTTTTTTTTTTTAAAAATGAATGTTTGCACTAATTGAACTCAGTGGAGGAAACCTATCGATCTAAGTCCATCAATCATTAATGACGGCCAGCAAATGTCCGTTATATATGTTTACCCTTACTGATGTGTACTGTGGGGCATGGTGAATTCATGCCATTTCTTGATCACTTATATAGGGCCGGCAACAGCTATTCCGCCAGCTCAGTATCTTTTCTACAATCTCACCAGGGCCGGTTACTTGCGATGGCCGGTTACTGCAATGGCCGGTTACCATGGCGCTGGAACTCTTAAGGAGCTCATATAATATAAGCTGCCCCAGAAAGGGTTGAACATCATCAGAGACAATTTTTTTGTATGTTGCATGAAAGCACAGTTTTTTGATCTAATTGTCTCACGTGTGAGGCGAAAGAAATAAAAATGTGCAATACTGGACGGGAATCTTCAATTTGTGCGCATCTAAAAAGATATAAAGGTGAACTAAACAAACAAATGTGTGTGCCCCACTTGTAAAGTGTTTGCGGACGCTTGGAGATTTGCATGGGCGCACATGTGTTCAGCTTAGTGTGAACACTACCTCCTAGTTAGTATCTAGACACTACCGCCTAGATAGTATCTTGACACTACCTCCTAGATAGTATCTTGACACTACCTCCTAGATAGTATATTGACAATATCTCTTAGATAACATCTTGACATTACGTCCTAGATAATATCTTGAAACTAACTACCTCCTAGATAATATCTTGACACTACCTCTTAGATAACATCTTGACATTACCTCCTAGATAGTATCTTAACACTACCTCTTAGATAATATTTTGACACTACCTCTTAGATAACATCTTGACACTACCTCCTAGATATTATCTTGACACTACCTCCTAGATAGTATCTTGACACCACCTCCTAGATAGTATTTTGACACTACCTCTTAGATAACATCTTGACACTACCTCCTAGATATTATCTTGACACTACCTCCTAGATAGTATCTTGACACCACCTCCTAGATAGTATCTTGACATTACCTCCTATATCGTATCTTGACACTACCTCCTAGATAGTATCTTGACACTACCTCCTAGATTGTGTCTGGAGTCTGGACACTACCTCCTATATAATATCTTGCCATGTATTAAATAAAAGAAAATTTAAATTATAGAGATGGCAGTGAAAGGGGGGGAAAGAGAGAAAGAGAGAGAGAGAGAGAGAGAGAGAGAGAGAGAGAGAGAGAGAAAGAGAGAGAGAGAGAGAGAGAGAGAGAGAGAGAGAGAGAGAGACGAAAAAAAAATTATTTCGGTTCCGTTGATGACCGACGGTAAACCACATCCAGAGTAAACCGAAGACAAATCAAATCGAGGCTGGTCTGTATCTACACAATTTATTGTTGGTTTGTTACCTTTTTTACCCTGCTCTATCCCAGAATGCACCAGGAAAAGCTACAGTGGCCAAAAATAACACAAAAAAAGTTACACCAGCCTTGGATAATGTAAACCTCAAATGTGCCAAAGGTCACAATCACACTGACTTGTAACTTAGCCTAATATCTATGTGAAACGTCTCTAGAAACAATTATCACGTTTGTTCGAATAAATGTCAATCCACAATAGTAGGCTATAGCCCTATACTAATAATAATAATTACACATTATAATTACCAGCAGCACTCTCGTGAACCGAGAAACTGTATTTGTTCACAGGCACGATTCCTGGTGGATATCCCCGCTGTATGACGTACATTCAGTTCGATTCAAAATATTTCTGAGGTAATTATGTCTATGACACCCTTTTTTTTTAAACTCTCATGCAGAGGCGGATTTAAGGACGGGGACGCAGTCGGTGCGCGCCCAGTGCCCCCGAATATTTAGGGTCTCCCATCAGAGCCCAATTTTGAACCCATAGATTTATCTCTATTTTTCTGAAAAAGCTCCAATAATTGTTTTCTGCTTCCACGACCTCAACTGACATTAAGTCCGGCATTGCTCTCCTGTGTTTTAAGTTTATTTCCCCAAATAGCCACAACAGGGGGGGGGGGAGAGGGGGGGGAAAGCTTAAAATAATTATTTTCTTGGCTTTTGATTGGCTGATGATGATACAGTGAGCAGTGTTTGATGAAGTAAATAAATCTGGCTATCATCCTACACCCACCCACCCCCCCCTTCCAACCCCCGACCCCACGGCCTGGCCCACAGGCTGTGTGACTATCTGGGGTAAGCTTGTCTAGGACCACGCGACGGACATTCTTCTTGAAACCCTTGGGGGCTGGGCAAACATTTCATCTATAAAACAAATTTAAAGACTGATCAATACTGATCAATAAATAAAAATAAATTGATTTTTAAAAAAAGTTAAATTAACGAAGAGGTGGTCGTGAACGGAGTTGAGATGTGACATTGAGACAACATTCAAGTCATTTAATTTATTTAAAAATTTTAACCTTCGAATTATCTCATCTTAATTATGTACATACACATTAAGTTGAAACCGCCCAAAACTGGCTACACTTTTGGAGGCCTTTTATTACCACTCTTCATCATGAACCGGCACATCCCTGAGTTAAAACGTCCGTCATGTACCATCATGTCCCTGAGTTTAAAACGTCGTCATGAACCGGCACGTCCCTGAGTTAAAACGTCCGTCATGTACCATCATGTCCCTGTTAAAACGTCCGGGTCTGCGGCAGTGGACACGTGAAAGGGTCAATAGGTATACTTTTTTCTCATTTTTATTCAGCTTGGGGCTGATTTTATGATCTATAACCTAATGGTCAGTAGACCACCGCGCAAAATATTTCAAGAAGAGAAAAAAAAAAAGAGAACTTCTGCTCTAATCATATGAAAATGTATTCATGACGTCAATTTAAAATGCAGCAAAGAGGACTAAATATTCCGAACTACTTGTATATTTTAACCGCTCTAAGAATAAATAAAGAATATGTAAAATATATCTCTTCATGCTATTCTGTCTAAGATTCCACTACCTCCCCCCCTCCCATCCCCTCGCTCTTTTACATCTTACATCCAAAGCTTAACAAGCCAATTATTAATAGATTTATAAATGTAGTCCAGTTAACTCTATCTATCAAATTAGTTGTTTTTTTTTTTTTTTAAATACCTTCATTTATTTATTTATTTACTTTTGGCTCCCCCGTTTCTTTTGAGTTATTTTTTCTTCTTTCTTTAACCCACTCCGGCCCAACAACACGTCATAATTTTCTACTTGATTAAATCGACAGCACTACAGCGCCTCACACACGAGTTAATATCGCTGTAGGGGTCAAGGGGAAATTACTCTGGTCTGAGAACATGGATACGAAAAGGTCATTAAAAAAATTACAGAAATGCTCCACGGACCTCATAAAGGAACCAGAGAGAAAGTATATTTAGCCGCATGGTAACAATGGAACATGGCATTTTATCTTTTTTTTCTGTTTTAGGCTAATTAAGTTAGTTATAGTGCATTATTATTTAATCCAGTTGACCTTTTATTGACAAGGGCCATTGAAAGAGTAACCCCGATGTAAGCTAGAGTCATATATCTATTTACGTTTGTGTAGCTGTTATAGCTGTTATCAATTATTTAGCCGTTAGCAGAGACTCTCAGTTAATTCTTCTGGAAGCCCTAGGCAAAATGAGCTTTCTGGTCTCCATTAGCAACAGGCAGATCTCATAGAAACTTTTGGAAGGGGTCCGTTTGGCAGTAAGGATTGGGGGGGGGGGAGTGGGCTAAGAGGGTCTCTAATTTGTCTATACGCAAGAACAGTTTTGTTTTTTGACTTTATACATATCTAACTATCTAAGTCTCTATCTATCTAAATATCTAACTATCTAAATATTTAACTATCTAACTATCTAAATTCCTAACTATCTAAATTCCTAACTATCTAACTAACTATCTAAATTTCTATCTATCTAAATATCTACATATCTAACTAACTATCTAAATTCCTAACTATCTAAATTCCTAACTATCTAACTAACTATCTAAATTTCTATCTATCTAAATATCTACATATCTAACTATCTAAATATCCAAATATCTATTTATCTAAATATCTATTTATCTAAATATCTAAATATCTATCTTTCTAAATATCTAAAAATCTAACTATCTAAATAACTATCAAAATATCATGCTGCATGGCGGACACATTTAGCACTTTATATTCCGCTGGATGATGGACACATTTAGCAGCTTATATCCCGTTCATTTGTTTGATTATTGTTTACGTAGAAGTCATTCGTTCTTTACTGCAAGGTGAAAGTAAAAATATTCAATACAACTTAAGCCCTTCGCCTCTTCCTTACCACCAGGGGTTATGCTGACCTTTTAGACATATTTTTAATGTAAATCCTGTGACATGATACAACGTGACGTGACAGAAATATAAATGTGTTCTGTTTACCTTTTTTTTCTATAAAATGTTTTCATTATCAGTTTAACTTCAATTAAATTACTCGATTTAAATTGAGGCTAAACTTCTGACATGTCTGCATAAGGAGAGTATTTGACGTGACTAATTGGAAGATTTTATATTTCTTGCCTTAGTTTCTTAAAACTTCCATTTATTAATTTTTTTGTTTATATATATTTTTTTGAAAGGCGTTGAGTTAAAATAAAATTTAAAAAGACATTGAGACATGGTGTCTTAACAAATTGATTTGTGCACGATTCACTGGTTAAGATAACAATCAACGATATGACGAGAGGGAGGTTGGATTGGGAGGGGGGGGAGGCATTAAACAGAGATCGAGGAAGCCAACACGGGATCGAACTTGAAGGTTATAAAAACTTTAAATTATAATAATAAAAAAAAGTCATATGTTAATGAAAATAAAAAAAAGAGTTGTTTTTTCTTCCCCCCACGTGAGCGGATAAAAACTCACGGGCCAAAAACTGGTGAAAAACCCACGGGCCGAAAACTGGTGAAAAACTCACGGACCAAAAACTGGTGAAAAACGCACGGGCCAAAAACTGGTGAAAAACTCACGGACCAAAAACTGGTGAAAAACTCACGGACCAAAAACTGGTGAAAAACTCACGGACCAAAAACTGGTGAAAAACTCACGGACTCGAATCATATGCGAGTGACAGACTGGCTCATAGTTATATTTGAAAAAACTGGGCTCTCTGACAATACTCCCCAACTGCTGGGCTCTCCGTCAATACTCCCCAAACTGCTGGGCTCTCCGACAATACTCCCCAAACTGCTGGGCTCTCCGACAATACTCCCCAAACTGCTGGGCTCTCTGACAATACTCCCCAAACTGCTGGGCTCTCTGACAATACTCCCCAACTGCTGGGCTCTCTGACAATACTCCCCAAACTGCTGGGCTCTCCGACAATACTCCCCAAACTGCTGGGCTCTCCGACAATACTCCCCAAACTGCTGGGCTCTCCGACAATACTCCCCAAACTGCTGGGCTCTCTGACAATACTCCCAAACTGCTGGGCTCTATGACAATACTCCCCAAACTGCTGGGCTCTCCGACAATACTCCCCAAACTGCTGGGCTCTCCGACAATACTCCCCAAACTGCTGGGCTCTCTGACAATACTCCCCAAACTGCTGGGCTCTCCGACAATACTCCCCAAACTGCTGGGCTCTCCGACAATACTCCCCAAACTGCTGGGCTCTCCGACAATACCCCCTGGGCAGAAAGCTAGATATTTATAATTTTTTTGTTGTTGAAAATATGGTGTTGTCTGTTTTGAGAAGTTTAATTTGATTTTGGCCTAAAAGCGAAACTGCGAGAGGGGGGTGGGGCGGGGCGGGGGAGGAGAGGGGGGGGAAAGCGAAAGAGCGTGTGACTCTCCCATCTCGTGATATCTAGGTCGGCAGGTCAAGTACAAAGAAGATTGTTGCACAATGCCAGTTTGGCCTTCAGAGATCTAAATAAAAAAAATATCAAAATAACAAAAGAAGTGGAGGAAAATCGCATCTCAACTTGACAGCAGAACTGATCGGTGAGATGAATGGTCGGAGGAAGACCCCGGGGAGGGGGAGTAGGGGGGAGGGAAGATGTGAGGGATTTAATGGCAGCTTCTTGGCGTGGGGGGTATCATTAAAGCGAACCAGTCAGGTAATAGGAGCTCAGGTGAGCCACCAGGTGAATGACAGGGTCGGAAGCTGTCGTGTCGCGTCATGATTTGTACACCCGGGCTGAGCCTTGACCGCGTCTCAAGCAACAGAAGTTGTAGTCCAGGATTTGCGGCCAAAAAATGTTTATTTCATTTGGCAGAAACAGTACCACCTGGTAAACACTCGCCGCTTTATTTTATTTTTTTTTTCATGTTTATACCTGCGGAAAACCAGCGGTTGTTGTATTTTGTTATGGCGATATCTTACTGCTTGGCTACTTTATAGCCCAAAAAAAAATACATACATATTTGCACTAAGAAAACCAAATTGATGATGGTCTGCATAGCAAACAGCTAAGCTCATAACAACTAAAAGGAGTAGATGAGTAACAAGACCTCCTGCTTTACCTACATGGAGGAAAGGGTTGTCGCCGAAGAAGTCAGAGGTGAAGAGGCAACACAGTTACATAATCGTCAATGCAAGAGCAGTAAGTTATTCTCATGTCGTAAAACGCATATGGCAATCCAACGTTTTCTCTCTTAGTGCGAACATCAGAATATTGAACGAAAATGTCAAATTCGTCCTCATGTAAAGGATCTGCTACACGAACAGTGTCAAAACACATTACAAACGAAATACAGAGATTTTGGTATCAGAAACCTCCGTGAAATAATTCGTATATCTATCTATCTATCCATCCATCCATCCATCCATCCATCCATCCATCCATCCATCCATCCATCCATCCATCCATCCATCCATCCATCCATCCATCCATCCATCCATCCATCCATCCATCTATCTATCTATCTATCTATCTATCTATCTATCTATCTATCTATCTATCTATATATATATATATATTGAAGGGGCTCCTTACTTGTATCTTTGCCCTTGGGCCTCTTAACCGCCCCTACTAACGGTACTGTACACAAATAAACAACTGAATCAACTCAAGACTTTGGATAAATTAATAAAAAAAATAGAGGGGAAGGGGGTGGGTATGAAAGTGTGTGTAAGGAGTAGTTGTAGGGGTGGGGGTGTTGAGCGGGGGAAGGGGGGAATAGAGGGGGGTGAGGTGACAGAGGTGATTATAGACATCCACGAGTCGCCGTAAATCGTTCCTTAATTGGCCCATGTCAAATAGATGGGGAAAGATCCAAATTGCATGTTTGTCTAGTAACAATTAGATGAGAGATCCCAGTATGCATGTTTGTCTAGTAACAATTAGACGAGAAATCCCATTATGCATGTTTGTCTAGTAACAATTAGATGAGAGATCCCATAATGCAATTGGCCTAGTAACAATCAGATGAGACATCCCATCAGTATTTGAGATCCAATGAGAACGGCTCAGTATTTCAGATCCAATAATATCAGTTCAATTTGTTTTGTTTTTTTGTTGATATCCTCAGACTAAGTTGAATGCAGCATGACATAAAATAAACTTGTTAGCGTAAAATATTTTTTTTAGATACTCTGTCGCTATTATTATGATTTTGGCTTTGTCCGAAGAGATGTTTATTTATTATCAATGTTTACATCAGAGGCTCAATCGAGCTTTGATGAAGTGAGTTGGGGGAGGGAGGGGAGGGGATTAGGGTGGAGTGGGGGGTGAGGAATGGCGATACATTAGTCCACGGTCTCAAATCAGCGGTATCTGTTTGACTGATGGGATCTTCAGCGATGTGATTGACACATGTTATAAACTTCATCCCGACAAAGAAAGTAACGTACTGATGTTAGGCTTAGAAGATTATCAACGATGACACTGCACTACTGCGTTACTCGATAACACACACTATATACATCCATCCGTCCGTCCATCCATCCATCCATCAGTTAATCATCTGTAGTGTAATATAGACCTTATTTTTCAAATTTTGCGTCAAAAGTTAATTGTTATGTTCAATTGCAATAACTGGTTTTCTTTCTCCGATTTCAGCTCCATGCCCGTAGCGTGCAGGGGGTGGGGGGCCTGGGGTCCGCCCCCTCCTGCGTTTTGTCTGGCCCCCACTGCTTGTTTGCTCTACTTGGTAACATTTTTTTCCCTAGTCTCTCCCCCTCCCTGCTATTGGCCTGACCACTGCTGTTGATTTTTCACGCTACAGGACTGTTCAGCTTTGACCTTAACTCGGCCTTGAATGGTATGTTGTCAACAATGTCCATCTGTCCTTGACATCATCATCGTCTTCCTTGTCAATTCTGATATATTTTATTTTTGCCACATTTTTCATCGACCTCGTACTCGTCACACCTGGACATTGGTCCTTGTCAAACTTCTCCCCCACAAGACCAGACTACCTTCAACTGGATGACACATTCTACGCCACTGCCATCAACAGTAAATCTCGACAATCTTTCAATATTTGCATTATATAAAATCCATCATGTGTTTTTTTTTCTTTATTGCTTTCCCCCAGAATGCGCTCGGCTTTAATTACGTCACTTCCCATCTCTTGGCTTTTCCTCCCTCTCTCTTTTCTTTCTCTCTCTTTTTTCTTCCCCATCTCTCTTTTTCCTCCCCATCTCTCTTTTTTCTTCTTCTCTCTTTTTTCTTCCCATCTCTCTTTTTTCTTCCCATCTCTCTTTTTTTCTTCCCATCTTCTTTTTCTTTCCATCTCTTTTTTCTTCCCATCTTCTTTTTCCATCTTTTCTCCCATCTTTTCCATCTTTTTTTTTCTTTTTTCCTTTCCTCTTCCCTCTCTCCCTCTCTCCCTTTTTTAGAACATTAACCCTTGTTTCGTTGGCGCTGACTTCCTCGCGTTCTAAATCACGTCACTGCAGATGGAGGGGGGAGGGAAAAAATGTCGGCATTGTGTTCAGCCTTGACCTTGACCGCCGGTCACCGACTAACCAATCAATGCCTCGTGTCGTCAGTCGTCTCCCCCCCACATTCCACATCCACCGTTACCCCTCCCTCCCTTACTACCTCTACTCCCTCCCATTTCTCTCTCTCTCTCTCTCTTTTTTTCTTCTCCCATGACAGTTTTTTTTTCCTTTAGTTCAATTAGACCCTCACACACTCAGCTCACTCACTCACTCACTCATCTCACTCACTCACTCAGTCCTCGAATCATCAAATCACAATCGCAGCTGTTAATCTCCCCACACATACATTCGCACTTAACAATCTTACAGTGATTCTCAATCAAACACCGGGGATGTTAATTTGCCTTTTTGACCTTGCACTTCAAAAAGACAACAAAAACAACAAAAAAAAACACTTTTGGATTCAGTGGTGAGACACACACACACACTAGCACTGACTTACAGAAGTGAGACACACACACTAGCACTGACATACAGAAGTGAGACTCACACACTAGCACTGTCATACAGAAGTGAGACTCACACACTAGCACTGTCATACAGAAGTGAGACTCACACACTAGCACTGTCATACAGAAGTGAGACTCACACACTAGCACTGACATACAGAAGTGAGACTCACACACTAGCACTGTCATACAGAAGTGAGACTCACACACTAGCACTGTCATACAGAAGTGAGACTCACACACTAGCACTGTCATACAGAAGTGAGACTCACACACTAGCACTGACATACAGAAGTGAGACTCACACACTAGCACTGAAATACAGAAGTGATACTCACTCACTAGCACTGACATACAGAAGTGAGACTCGCGCAATACCGCAGTCGCAATCACGATCAACTTTATAACAAAAGTTGACCTCCCCCCCTTCCCAATACCCCCAACCCTCCTACAATGTTTAGAACTCAATACCTTCAAATACCATCAAATACCGTCAAATACCATCAAATACCATCAAATAATCAAATACCGTCAAATACCATCAAATACCGTCAAATACCATCAAATACCGTCAAATACCATCAAATACCATCAAATACCGTCAAATACCATCAAATACCGTCAAATACCATCAAAGACCGTCAAATACCATCAAATACCTTCAAATACCATCAAATACCGTCAAATACCATCAAATACCGTCAAATACCATCAAATACCATCAAATACCGTCAAATACCATCAAATACCATCAAATACCATCAAATACCGTCAAATACCATCAAATACCACCAACTACCATCAAATACCATCAAATACCGTCAAATACCATCAAATACCATCAAATACCATCAAATACCATCAAATACCGTCAAATACCATCAAATACCATCAAATACCATCGAAGACCGTCAAATACCATCAAATACCTTCAAATACCATCAAATACCATTAAACACCATCAAATACCATCAAATACCGTCAATACCATCAACAATTATCAACATCGTCAAATACCATCAAATACCATCAAATAACATCAAATACCGTCAAATACCATCAAATACCACCAACTACCATCAAATACCATCAAATACCGTCAAATACCATCAAATACCATCAAATACCATCAAATACCATCAAATACCGTCAACTACCGTTAAATACCGTCAAATACCATCAAATACCATCAACTACCGTCAAATACCGTCAAATACCATCAAATACCATCAACTACCGTTAAATACCGTTAAATACCATCAAATACCGTCAAATACCATCAAATACCATCAAATACCGTCAAATACCATCAAATACCGTCAAATACCATCAAAGACCGTCAAATACCATCAAATACCTTCAAATACCATCAAATACCGTCAAATACCATCAAATACCATCAAATACCATCAAATGCCGTCAAATACCATCAAATACCATCAAATACCATCAACCACCATCAAATACCGTCATATACCATCAAATACCATCAAATACCATCAACTACCGTCAAATACCGTTAAATACCATTAAATACCATCAAATACCATCAAATACCATCAGCCTAACACACGGAAACTGGGTCACTCTCTGATCACTGGACGAGCCTCACTGTCGATCTAGAAACCAAGTTTGACACCCCCCCCCACCACCGTCTGTCATTCCCTGAGTTTACGTCAGTCACGACCTGTCATGGTGACAGATTTATGTCATGTGTTGTTATTTTCTGTCGCTGATGTAGCCAATAACCTGTCTTGTGTTTCAGTAGAACGCTTAGAGTTGTTTTCTGTTTTGCTTGTTTGTCTGTTGTTGTTTCATCGCACGGAGTAATAATGTTCAGATCAGAGATTCGTTTAATGAATTTATTTTAATGCCCAATCTATTTTAACTCTATGAAGATTAGATATTCGCTCGGTCAACCTTGGCGAGTAAACGAGTGATCTAATGAATCACGAATCAAATAAATGAGTTATTACATGGTTAAAGGTAATCAGTAAATGATCCGTTGCCTGAATGTTGGGTGTTAAATTGAATCCTTTTGTCACAGAGCAGAGGGGATGAGATACGAAATAAAAATACAGTTTTAAAAAAAGTAAAAAAAAAATAGCGAAAGGAACGGTGAATATTTATCTGATGGAATAAGACCGTGTTTCCCAAACTTGTTTATTTTCTCTATTACAAGTACTCCATGTAAAAAAATTCATAAATATAATTGAATGCCGTTATTAAAGTTCTGGGTTTCACTCATTTTATTGTTTTCAATTTAGTTGTGTAAATTTACTCGAAGTTCTCGTCCCGGTACGGCCTGTACACCAACACAAAACTCTTCCCACATTTTGGGAAACACTGGAGTAAGGGAAAGCACTGCGATTTTAGGTCAACGAGTGACACTATTAGGAACACAATAATTGGACACATGATTAAGTGGTGGATTCAATCAGCGACCTCGACTAAATGATTTATTTTAATGAACTACTGCGGCAGGCAGTTCTCAATGAGCTCGTCGCCGAAATTTGTAACAATTTCTTATCGATCATTTAAATTACACCTTTTCTTTTAATCAATTCCCCCCCCCCCCCCCCCCAAGTTTGTTAATGCGTTGTGAATCGTCGAAGTTTGAGAGTCACTGAAGATAAATGTGTGAATTGATGGATTAATTATGAAGAAAGTTAGCAGGTTATAAAAAAAGAAAGTAGAAATGACATTAAAGCATCCCTGACACATTCGTGTTCGTCTGGTGATATATTGTCGACTAGATTTGGTGGTTTATCCCCCGCTACAATTGTCAGCGACATGCAACAGTCCGAGGCACGCAACTGACAAATATAAACCCCAAACATCAAACTCAATGAATGCATTTATGTGCACGTGACGACGAGACCGCACCACGTGACGCAGCTTGGGAAAATAAAAATGTGTCAATGAGGTCCTCAATCAGTGTTTGGCCTCACGGGATCCATTGGCAGAACCGTTCTTCTCGGAAAATCAAATTTGGCGACCCCATTGCACAAGTTGCCCCTTTTTCAAGAATAAATTTACATTAAACCCTAGGGCCCCGACAGGTCACTTTTGCCTAGGCCCCACCCCAAACCTCTTGAAGTCTATGCCTATCCCCCCCCCCAGTACCGTACCCAGGATTTTGTTTGGGGGGGGGTGGCTGTTCCAAGTTTTTAAAGGCAAATATTTGTCAATTTTTTATGAGTTACTATCAGCAATAACATTTTTATATTAGGGGGGGGCCTTGCCCTCACCCCGGGTACGGCCTTGCCCCCCCCCAATATCTCTGAAATCATCTGCCTCTGACGCCCCCCCCACCCAAACATCTCTAGAAGTTTCTGACTTAGGCCCTCTAACATATATGTTTCTTGTTATGTATCACAATGATAGTGTATTACACTGGGAGTGTATCTTCTAGGAGTGTATCGCACTGGGAGTGTAGCGTCTGGGAGTGTATCGCATTGGGAGTATCGCTCTAGGAGTGTATCCTACTGGGAGTGTATCGCACTGGAAGTGTATCGAAATGGGAGTGTATCGTCTGGGAGTTATCGCACTAGGAATGCATCACAAAGCGAGTGTATCGTTCGTGAGTGTATCTTCTAGGAGTGTATCGCACTGGGAGTGTAGCGTCTGGGAGTGTATCGCACTGGAAGTGTATCGAAATGGGAGTGTATCGCACTAGGAGTGACCACTAGTGATTTGTTCATTAAAACACACACACACACACACACAACCAATGGTGTATCTAGCGTCCTTGGCACCACCCGGATCGGATTCCCCCCCCCCCCCCCCCCAACCCAAAAAATTTAAAATAATTTCCAATTAATATTTATTCCTGTTTTTTTGTTTGTTGTTCTTTTGGTTGTTTTGAGGCCCAAAGAATTATCTATAGAGATTCGAGCCCTTTTTTCTCTCTTCTAACCCTGTGATATTAGTCCTCCGGCGGTGCCTCCATGGTCATTACACCCTCAGCGATGGCAATAGTGTGGTAATGGGCACTAGTGGTTGTAGGATCGGGTGATAAAATCACATGCTCCTCCCAGTGTCATCGCTCGAGATAACCTCCCTACAATCAGATGTTTTTTATGGGATTCAGATGTCCAGGTTTTTTTAAAATTTTATTTTAGCTGCAGAGGCTATCAATGTACAACTCATATGCAGAACAACACGCGATTTATGTTGTCATTTGGTGCAGCGAGTTGATTTGGGGAAAACCCGATGGACGGGAAAACTGGAGGGAAATAAATGTGCCTTTGATTCATCATTTGGTTCATTACTGCCATAAACATGCAATGAGATTTGTGACAGAAGAGAGGTCGATTATTATTTTTTATTGATTTCATCTGCTCATCTTTTGATACAAAAATAATAGCAGGGAAATTATGAACGAATTCTCATCCAATGTTTATTGAGCTATTTTTCAGATTTTTTTTTGTTTTAATTGCATGTAAAATAGACAAAAATAATTTCAGACGCTATTTTAACACAATTTTACCACATTTGCCCGTGACGTGTTTGCCAAAAATAGATTCGGTTTTTCTCGGTTCCGTTTGAAAGGGTTAACGAAAATCCTCGCCGGTATATTTGTTATACCTTAATGTCAACTGTGTCACCTCCTCATGCGGAGACGTGAACCTACCGCGTACACCTTCACACCCAACCTGACTGAAGAGCCGTTATGTGGTACTAGGGGTGGTGGGTGTGTGGGGGGGAGGTGTTCACCTAGTTTGTCCGTTATTAAAACAGCACTGACTGTCTTATCATTTTTTTAGCCGTTTGGAAATAATTATTCTGTCTAATTGTTTTACTAGCATTCGTATATTGTGTAGCATCCGGGAATTTATAATCAGCGATTCCCAACTTCAGGTGTTACGTCACAATGGAGGGGTTGAGGGGAGCAGTTGATAAGACCTGGGGAGGGGGGGGGGAAAGGAAAACGAAAATGAATCTGTCTGGGGTTCGGTGGCGTGGTGAGCTTAACCGCGCCCGAGAACACAATATCTTTTAGCTCCCCCCTCCCCTCCATAAAAAAAACATATTATATTATATATTAAAATATACCATTGGCGCCTTTGTGAGAAGCGCCCTGGGCCGGATGACCCCAATTGTCCCCTCACTACGCCACTAGCGTATTTACAGGCACTGGGTTATGTAGATAAGCATTATTTATTTCACTTTCTGTCGGTTTATGGGTTTTGGGGTTCGTACTAATCAGAACTCACTTTTGGACATGTTCTTATGTAGAAAGGCTCAAAAAAGGCACACCAGTAGAGTCTGCGTGACAATACACGATCTTAATCGTTTTGAGTCCATGAATTTACATTTAGTAAAACTACGCAGCACATTAATTGTTAGTAATTCTATAATGGGAATTATTCACTTTACCATAACCAAGCACACACACACACACACACACACACACACACACACACACACACACAACAGCAACACCAATTTTAGCTCCAGTAAAAACATACCAAATAATGACGTTGTTTAGTCTTTTATATATTGACCTTCCAAAATTAGGCCCGAATATGTACCAAAAGGAAAAGATTTGATTCTTTCAAGACTAAAAAGTTTGAAACAAAAAAAATATTAAAAAAATACTTTTTATAAAAATGCACTTAAAAGAAAAAAAAATACATAAATAAATAAACCTACACAAAAACCCAAACCTCATTCTATCCAACAAATATTTATATAAATTATCATTAATAATATTAAAAGCATGCGTTATCGCGATATATTGTAAACTATGTATATGCCAGTACATTAATTTGATAAGTAGAAATAAATAAACAAAGTAATCTATTCACCCAAAAATGCACCCACGCTTTTATAGCGTTGAAATGCGCATTTCAATATTCTATACAAGAATAGTTTTTGTATTTTTTTACTATCAACAATTTGAAAAAATAAATAAAACTAACAAAAGAACCCACAAATACCAGTTAAATAATTAATTAGGAAAAAAAAGGTTACCGCAGTCATCAAGTTCTTTTGTTTGGACATATGGTGCTGCCAGCTTTTACTAATTAGTTTATCAACTATTAAATATCGCTTCTGTGACGTCAACAGATCCGCGCGTGACGTCATCACGTCACTATCTCACGTCACCACAGCAACTGCACGAACTCCCACGGAGAGAAGAGAACAATGAAAAATAATAATAATAAAAAACAACCGAAATCCAAATAGTGTCGTCCTTGCACCGAATTTTTATCTATAATTTATTTGTTTGTGGTCTTCACGCTCCATTAATTGGGGACAATTGCATCCCCGTTTACTTTGAAAAAAAAATCAACACAAACAAACAAAACAAAAACAGGCTATTGGTCTGTTGATTCGAGAGTTTTTAGGGGTTTATTACGATTCACCAAACACTATTTCACCGAGAGTCTATCAGTACGCACATCCGAATGCACTTATGACACACGAATATTAACACACAATTGAGATTTCATTTCCAGAGATTTTTTTTGTGGCATTACATTCTGTAACCCCTCTCCCCCTCACCCCCCATATTATACTCGGTGGTCTACTGGCAATTTTATTTATTACTTTTGAGAATATCAGAAGTGTGGCGAGAGAAAAATGTTATCAGTCACAAGGGACATGCAGCATACACTGTATTTCATCTTTTTTTTTAATCTTTTAGTAGCGAACGCTTTCAATGATCATACTTAGATTAAAAAAAAACATTACATCTTTCTTCCTCGTAGACTTTAAAGAGTTAACGACTGTATATACTTGCTATATAAGGAAGTCTAATGAAAGCAAGTTTCTACAATGCAGCGAAAATGAACTAATCGCGGAGCATAAAATATTCAGTGCAATAATAATTATTTTTTTTTGCTTCTTATTGTTTTTGTCGTTAAGGACGAAAATGTCCAAATTGATTGTTTTGTCTATTGTTTCTGAGAGTGCACATATGTCAAATTTTATTTTTGTTTATTGTTTCTGAAAGTGCGCATATGTCAAAGTTGATTTTTGTTTATTGTTTATTATTTCATTAGCTGTAATCTGAAATAGTTCTAAGGCGGTATATGCTAGAGTCCACTGTATATATATATATATATATATGTATATATATATATATATATATGTATATATATTATATATATATATATATATATATAATATATATATATATAAAAGCTACAACACTTGTGAATATAGCGACAATACAATTCACTCATTAGGCGGTGACTGTTATTGAATTCTTTGCCACTTTTTATTCATTTGCGGGTCACTTTGATACACCGGTCAAATAATTCTGTTTTAAAACTTCAAAGTAAAATTTAACCGCCCGACTATAACTGACACCTGCGCGGTACTTAAAAGTTGAAAAAAAAATGTATAATGAAATTGTCGAAAAAAAGAAACAACTGGAGAACTTCAGGCCACTTGTAAGTTGCCTAGTTGGCAAACCTGCATCTCCTGGCCTTTGCTTTTACGTAAACATAATCTCATTACAAATGAGGGCATATCTAAACTGACTGTGAACTATTCAGTATATATGTTACCGGCAAAGTGTGAAATCCGGCAATGTATAGAATGCCTGATTTTTTCAGGCAAAGTATGAAATAAATTGCTATTTCATACATTGCCTAGGCATTCTATACAATGCCGAGTTCCCGTTCGGCAAAGTATGTAACTGGCCTTGTTTGGAACTAGAGTAGAGTTACAGACAGACAATCACCTTCGACGTTGTAAGATAAGAAGATGTATCAGAAGTAGTAGTAATGCAACATCACCAACAACAGCAACAACAGCAACAACAACAATAGCAGCAACATCATCAGCAACAGCAACAGCAACATCAACAATAGCAGCAACATCATCAACAACAGTAACAGCAACAAGAACAGCAACAATAGCAGCAACATCATTAACAACAGCTACAACAACCAAAGCAGCTGCAACAACAACAGCAACAACAACAATAGCAGCAACAACAATAGCAGCAACAACAGCAACAACAACAGCAGCAACAACAAAAGCAGCCACAACAACAACAACAGCAGCAACAACAATAGCAGCAACATCATTAACAACAGCAACAGCAACAAAAACAATAGCAGCAACATCATCAACAACAGCAAAGTAACAACAGCAGCAAAAACAACAACAATAATAGCAGCAGCAGCAATAACAACAACAAAAATAGAAGCAACAGCATCAACAACAACAACAACAGCAATAGCAACATTAACAGCATCAACAGCAGCAACAACAACAGCAACAACAACAGCAGGAGCAGCAACAATAGCAACAACAACAACAGCAGCAGCAACAACAGCAACAACAAGTAATCATGACGTTTAAAAAAGAGAGAGAACAAATATTAAAAAGTCCCTGTAGTGTTGAGATGAACTCTATTTGATCGGACAAAGGGTATTAATGCCGCCCTTCTAGCATTGTATAGAATGCCTAGGAAAAATATGCACAATTTTAAAATTTTATACTTTGCCTAAAACCACCAGGCATTCTATACATTGCCTAGGCATTCTATAGAATGCCGGAATTTCACACAATGCCGGTAACATATATAACTTCCAGTCTCTATCTATCAGTATGAGTTAACTTAGAGGAGTGCGATTGGCTTTGGGGTGAGGGGGGGTAGAGAGGTAGAGGTCTGACTATACTACTGAAGTAAGTTAATGGAGGTCAGGGTGTTTATTGCTCTACCTGGGACTTAGTAGTAAACAAGAGCCGAAACACAGTCTACTGAACCGATCGCTACAAAAGCTTGAAATCGAAATATAATAAAAAATTAATAAAATGCTCTAGAATCCCAGTTATATTGGGGATGTGCATTTTCAGAACTTTATTTCTTCTTTTGGTCACTCTTTCCTATCGCTACTGCCATTTTGATGACACATTTGAATGCATTATAAATCTCCTTCTCGTAGTGAAATCAACTCATATCATTCTTAGCTCCATGCTAATGTTAGGCTTTTCCCCATGATTTTTCAATATAATATCGACATGGTGAATATTTCATTGAAATATTTTACATTTGCCTTAAAAAAAAGATAATATTTTTGAAAAATCGAGTTTCTTAGGTTTCAGGTGAATCATTCCATTGTATGGGATTTGAATAGGACAAAACAACACATTAGAACTGGAATAGTTTGAGATTCTTTCAGTTTGCAAGAACGGATTGAATCGGTGTTCCGAGACATCACTGTGCGTGTAGCAGGGGCGCTGCGATGAGGGGGCGGGCTTCCCGAACACCACTGAAAGGGGCTTCAAGTCTAGAAAGGCTTCCGTCGCTTTCGAAATTTCTCCTTTCTTTATTTTGCTTCAGAACTGGGCGTAAAGGGGGAGGGGCTGAGGAGCTTCCGTTTAACACTTTGTTAGGGGGCCACTGAGGGGCCTTCATGGACAAACTTTGTTAGGGGGCCACTGAGGGGGCCTTCATTGACACACTTTGTTAGGGGGCCACTGAGGGGCCATCATGGACAAACTATGTTAGGGGGGCCACTGAGGGGGGCCTTCGTTGACACACTTTGTTAGGGGGCCACTGAGGGGCCATCATTGATACATTTTGTCAGGGGCGGCTGAGGGGCCTTTCATTGACACACTTTATCAGGGCCCCAGAATTCCTGGTTGCGGCCCTGCTTGTATTGAACATAAACTTCATTTATTTAAACTGTGACCGGCACCCAACCCCCCCCCAGACTGAATACTCTCTTTAAAAACATAAAATAAAACGATTCAACTCTTGAAACCTGGTCCTGACTCCACAATTCCACTAAGTTAAATTGCTATCCCTCATTAAAATGGAAGTCTGAGGAGAGGAGGTGGTGGTTAGAACTGTTGAATGTTACATGAAGTCCGCGATGTTTTAATTAAGTAACTGTAGACGACGTTGGTGTAATAAAGTCACCAGGGCATAGTAAGCTAAGTAACAAAATACAGACAGACGAACACACAAGTCCACAGCTGACTCGTAAACAAACTATTTTTTTTTTAAACTCCAGGTTTTATTCAATACTTTTAGCCTCTCAATGACACGTTTAGCCTCTAAATGACACATCTATCCTAAGCGACCGAGTTTTGCTTTGGTTTTTTATGGAACTTAAGTTGCGTTCATTACAGGCCTCTGTGAGCGTAACGCCCGGTTTGTGCTGGGCTTATAGTGGGATTGAATCGGCCTTAAAGGACACTTCAATGTGGGCGTACTGTTTAAGGCATCAAGATGGCACACTATGCAACTGTAAAGGCCCCACCCACCCATGGCACACTATGCAACTGTAAAGGCCCTACCCACCCATGGCACACTATGCAACTGTAAGGCCCCACCCACCCATGGCACACTATGCAACTGTAAAGGCCCCACCCACCCATGGCACACTATGCAACTGTAAAGGCCCCACCCACCCATGGCACACTATGCAACTGTAAAGGCCCCACCCACCCATGGCACACTATGCAACTGTAAGGGCCCCACCCACCCATGGCACACTATGCAACTGTAAAGGCCCCACCCACCCATGGCACACTATGCAACTGTAAAGGCCCCACCCACCCATGGCACACTATGCAACTGTAAAGGCCCCACCCACCCATGGCACACTATGCAACTGTAAAGGCCCCACCCACCCATGGCACACTATGCAACTGTAAAGGCCCCACACACCCATGGCACACTATACAACTGTAAAGGCCCCACCCACCCATGGCACACTATGCAACTGTAAAGGCCCCACCCACCCATGGCACACTATGCAACTGTAAAGGCCCCACCCACCCATGGCACACTATGCAACTGTAAAGGCCCCACCCCACCCCCACCTCCGTGTTAAAACGGTCCCCCCCTTTTCAGTGTTAATTTCTATAAAATCTTGTGCTGAGAGGGTCCCCTTCAGGCGATTTCGCCTAGGGCACCCAAATATACCTCGTCTCTGCCCTTATGCCCCAGCAGACCTCAGAGAGGCACTGCTCATAGGGGATTATTTTAGGGTTACGCTAGGTGGTTAGGTTATAGTTTAGCTGATCACATACTAGCCAGTGTTTGACAAGTGTCATGCTAAGTTTATTATGACAGTATGCTGGGTTAAGTGTGGTCTATTAATGGGCTTAATATTTTGTTTATTAATGACTGAATGTTTAGCTTACTGTGGGGCTAATGTTGGGCTTATGATGGATTTATGCTACGTTATTTTTGTGGATTATTCAAATGCATGTTGGGCTGTCCTAGATATTAAGTTTATTATGCTGGGCTTATTCTGGGATAATGCTGGGCTTGTTCTCTGATAATGCTGGGCTTGTTTTATGATAATGCTGGGCTTGTTTTATGATAATGCTGGGCTTGTTTTATGATAATGCTGGACTTGTTCTATGATAATGCTGGGCTTGTTCTGTGATAATGCTGGGCTTGTTCTATGATAATGCTGGGCTTGTTCTGTGATAATGCTGGGCTTGTTCTGTGATAATGCTGGGCTTGTTCTATGATAATGCTGGGCTTGTTCTGTGATTATTTAAATTGTAATTTGTTTTTTAAATGTGGACAGGTGGCGTGAAGTTTTTTTTTTAGCCAAACTTTTAAATGCAAATTGGACGTTATAATATAATCAGTTGGTCAATTAATTATATGCAAATTGGACGTTATAATATAATCAGTTGGTCAATTAATTATATGCAAATTGGACGTTATAATATAATCAGTTGGTCAATTAATTATATGCGAATTGGACGTTATAATATAATCAGTTGGTCAATTAATTATATGCAAATTGGACGTTATAATATAATCAGTTGGTCAATTAATTATATGCAAATTGGACGTTATAATATAATCAGTTGGTCAATTAATTATATGCAAATTGGACGTTATAATATAATCAGTTGGTCAATTAATTATATGCAAATTGGACGTTATAATATAATCAGTTGGTCAATTAATTATATGCAAATTGGACGTTATAATATAATCAGTTGGTCAATTAATTATATGCAAATTGGACGTTATAATATAATCAGTTGGTCAATTAATTATATGCAAATTGGACGTTATAATATAATCAGTTGGTCAATTAATTATATGCAAATTGGACGTTTTAATATAATCAGTTGGTCAATTAATTATATGCAAATTGGACGTTATAATATAATCATTTGGTCAATTATATGCAAATTGGACGTTATAATTTAATAAACTGGTCAATTATATGCAAATTGAATTTTATAATATAATCAGTCATTCACTTATATGCCAATTGGACGCTATAATATAATCAATCTTTCACTTATATGCAAATTGAACTTTATCAATCTTTCACTTATATGTAAATTGGATGCTATAATATAATAGATATTTGCCTATGTTGTGACTTTTTTTGTTTAGTAGCCCCGATATTTCAAACAATAGTTACTTTCACTACACAGTAAAGAAATGGCTGATACCTCGCCCCTCCCCCCTCACTGGTCGAAAAGTTCACGAGATGTCAAAACTGTTGCTGAGAAGAGCAATCTTGTGTCACCCGGACATTGGATGTAGGTGTGTGTGTGTGTGGTGGGGGGGGTTATGCTTCAAAAATGGTGGTTCAGGGAGAGACGCTGGCCCCATGCTAGCACGTCACAGGGAAAACAAACTCTTGATGGATAGCCGTCGACCTAGCGGTCACCACGTGACATATCATACATACAGACACGCCCACGTACATATTCACACATGTACAAATGTTTTTTTTCTCAATATGGCATCAAGAGAGGGTGTCATGATTGCGCTGATACATTATGTTTTCCTTTTTATTTATAAGTTTAAATATTGATATGATCAGATGAGTTATGGGCAGATGAGTTATGGGTAGATGAGTTATGGGCAGGTGAGTTATGGAAGATGAGTTATGGGCAGTTGAATTATGGGGAAGATGAGTTATGGGCAGTTGAGTTATGGGCAGTTGAGGTTAGTTAGTTTTGGGCAGTTGAGTTATGGGCAGATGAGTTATGGGCAGATGAGTTATGGAAGATGAGTTATGGGCAGGTGAGTTATGGGCAGTTGAGGTTAGTTAGTTTTGGGCAGTTGAGTTATGGGCAGATGAGTTATGGGCAGGTGAGTTATGGGCAGATGAGTTATGGGCAGATGAGTTATGGGCAAGTGAGTTATGGGCAGTTGAGGTTAGTTAGTTTTGGGCAGTTGAGTTATGGGCAGATGTGTTATGGGCAGGTAAGTTAAGGAAGATGAGTTATGGGCAGGTTAGTTATGGGCAGTTGAGGTTAGTTAGTTATGGGCAGTTGAGTTATGGGCAGATGAGTTATGGGCACGTGAGTTATGGAAGATGAGTTATGAGCAGTTGAGTTATGGGCAGTTGAGGTTAGTTAGTTATGGGCAGTTGAGTTATGGGCAGATGAGTTATGGGCAGGTGAGTTATGGAAGATGAGTTATGGAAGATGAGTTATGGGCAGTTGAGGTTAGTTATGGGCAGTTGAGTTATGGGAAGATGAGTTATGGGCAGGTGAGTTAAGGAAAATGAGTTATGGGCAGGAGAGTTATGGGGAAGATGAGTTATGGGCAGGTTAGTTATGGGCAGTTGAATTTGTTTTGGGCAGTTGAGTTATGGGAAGATGAGTTATGGGCAGGTGAGTTATGAAAGATATGTTATGGGCAGTCAGTTATGGTTTACTTGTTTCTGTTTGTCTGTCATCACATGTCAGCGGTGGAATTTTCGAAACAAAAACATTAACAAAGCTACCATATGTCTCTCTCTCTCTCTCTCTCTCTCTCTCTCTCTCTCTCTCTCTCTCTCTCTCTCTCTCTCTTTATAGGACTTCCCCATTCTTAAGATTTCTTTTTAGGTGTTGTATTCTTACATCTAGACTTTGAGCATGACATTTATTATTTAACTGCTCACCCTTACTGTCTCTCTTGCCCTGTGTTAAGCCAATTACTGCAGCTCTCTGCACGCCATCTGGCGCCCTCTAGAAATGATATGACGAAAGGGAAGTTCTTCGGGGTTGGGTGAGGGGGCAGTTGAGTGGGGGGGGGTGGAAGTGGAAATCTTTATCAATCTATCTAGTGGACTCAAGAGGGGGGTGGAAGAGGGGGGTATTATTTAAAAATGTGTGTGTACAAGATAACACAGGAGACGCGAGAGCCCTATATTTCCCACGTCCGTACCCCGGGCTCAGGTGTGTTTACGTAACATCGCAATAATTATTACTTCCTAGTGTTATCGAAAGGCGATCATTGGCTAACTGCAGGGTGACGTCACAGTGGAAGGAGTTATGAATCATATAAAAAAACATTAGTTTTTAAAAAGACAAAAAATGGAACGGAAATGTGAAACGAAATGTCGTGAGAAATGAGATTCCCTTCTTGCCACTACACCAGGGGTGGGCAAACTACGGCCAGCGGGCCGCATGCGGCCCGCCATAGTATTTTATGCGGCCCGAACGCCTGTACATGTTGCGATCATATATCGATGTTTTTTTTTTGTTTGTTTAGAACTTTCGCTATATTTTTTAAAATTTTATTCCGACTATTTGATTCAAATCTAGAAATATTAAATTGGTTTTATAGCTCTAGATAATTATTTGTAATTACTAGCCATTAATTGTTAACATCCTTATTCGAAACTTTTTTCTTATCAAACGGGAGAGGCTTTTGTTATCAATTTACCTTTTGAAAGGTTTTGAAAAGATTAGTGACAATTTGATTCACCAACTTCGAGATGTAAGCAAAGACTTTTTGTGGTACAGAGAGTAAGTACAGAGCTTTGGACGAAAGTATCAGATACAGCACAATTGTATTTATACGGGGAATAAACACTTGTTTTGAGCTGACTGAAGAATTACTAAGTGTTGATCCACTCCAAGACACAACCACAGGCCAGGATCTATTCAGTGCTGTTGAGACCTGTGTTGAAAGAAGTGGGTTGGTGTAAAGCAAGATGGCAAGTAAAAATACTGAAGTGCATGTTTTATCTGGAAAAAACGTAGGTCTGGTGAAGTTGATGATTAATAAAATGAAAGATAAATATCCTGACGATACTATTTTCCCTAACCACTGTGTCGTCCATCATGAAAGTCTGCGTAAAGCTGCGTTGAATATCAAGCATGTTATTGACATAGTTATAAGTGTAATGAACCTCATCAGAGCAAGGGCACTTAATCACAGGCAGTTCCAGGCACTGCTTAAAGCTTTGGAAACTTAAACATTCTGATATAAACTACCACAGCAGTTTCCGCTGGCCGAGTCTGGGCAAGATATTGAGGCGAGTGTGGAATATCAAGGAAGAAATAGTTATGTTCCTGTAGGTGAAGGTATTATTTGTGACTTTGTTACTAACATTGTTAATGAAGAGAGAAAGTCAGACTTCATGTTCGCCATTGACAATATAGAAAAGTTGAATGAACTAGTGTCAAACTTCAGGTCAATAGCTTGTTTGCACATGAAATGTATGTGCATGTTAAATCATGTCAGGCAAAACTCTCCCTGTTCTTCTGGCAAGCTTGTGAAAACAGGTTTTGCTATTTCCCTTTGCTGAAACAGAAAAAAAAAACGTTCTGCCGAAATGGCTATCAAGTACAAGGCTCAATTGGATGACTTGGTTGTGGAATTTAAAAAGAGGTTCCAAAACTTCAAGAACCTGGAACCACTCTTCAATATCCTTAGTTTGCTATTTAGTGCAGAAGCTGATTTAGTCTCAGAGGATATACAATTAAAGCTGCTTGACCTACTAGTAAGTTATGACCTGAATGAGAAGTTCAGGTCAGTTTTTCTTCTGGAGTTTTACGGATGTTTGCCAGCAGCGGCATCTCCACACCTAAAACATTCTGTTGCCAAGCTTTCGTCACTACCTGTGTCCACATACATTAGTGAGCAAACGTTTTCTTGTATGGAATTAAACAAGTCTAATAACAGATCGATGTTGACTGACTGCAATTTAAATCCAATCATGCGAATCACAACCAGTAAACTGGTTCAGCGTGTATGTAAATTAAGTTCCATCGTCTTCATAAATTTATGACCGGTAACAAAAAACGTTTGTTGAAATAATTATGAATAGTAAAGTCTTATTATTCGTATTTTAAAATTTAGTGTGCATGTGTAATAGAGTGTGAATGTGAAATAAAATGACAAATACATGGTTATTATCCTTAATTCATATTTTCATACATTGTAAATTGTAATTGAAGTTGACAAAAATATATATGCGGCCCGCCGAAAACAATCAAGTTTTCACTGTGGCCCTCCGTAGAAAAAGTTTGCCCACTCCTGCACTGTACGATTGTTTTGCTACCAGTTTCATCCGTTATAGTAAACCTTTTGGTTATACTGTTAATTGCCCCATGTTATTGTTGTTTTGTCTACTTAACATTCGGCACACAGAATAAACGTCAACACGATTT
>JAGDYQ010000101.1:2070872-2081375 GCA_021962125.1 Bulinus truncatus
ACATTGTATACTGAATAGTTCCCAGTCTGTTTAGATATGCCCTCATTTGTAATGAGATTATGTTTACGTAACAGCGAAGGCCAGGAGATGCACGTTTGCCAAATAGGCAACTTACAAGTGGTCTGAAGTTCTCCAGTTGTTGTTTCTTTTTTTTCGACAATTTCATTATACATTTTTTTTTTCAACTTTTAAGTACCGCGCAGGTGTCAGTTATAGTCGGGCGGTTAAATTTTCCTTTACAGTTTTAAAACAGAATTATTTGACCGGTGTATCAAAGTGACCCGCAAATGAATAAGAAGTGGCAAAGAATTCAATAACAGTCACCGCCTAATGAGTGAATTGTATTGTCGCAATATTCACAAGTGTTGTAGCCTTTATATATATAATATATACATACATACACACACACACACACACATATATATATATATATATATACAGTTGATTCTAGCATATACCGCCTTAGAACTATTTCAGATTATAGCTAATGAAATAATAAACAATAAACAAAAATCAACTTTGACATATGCGCACTCTCAGAAACAATAAACAAAAATCAAATTTGACATATGTGCACTCTCAGAAACAATAAACGAAAAAAAATCAATTTGGACATTTTCGTCCTTAACGACAAAAACAATAAGAAGCAAAAAATAATTATTATTGCACTGAATATTTCATGCTCCGCAATTAGTTCATTTTCGCTGCATTGTAGAAACTTGCTTCCATTATAGACTTCCTTATATAGCAATTATATACAGTCGTTAACTCTTTAAAGTCTAAGAGGAAGAAAGATGTGATGTTTTTTTTTTAACATAAGTATGATCATTGAAAGCGTTCGTTACTAAAAGATAAAAAAATCCGCCCTTGTGGAATGAAATACAGTGTATGCCGCGTGTCCCTTGTGACTGATAACATTTTTCTCTCGCCACGCTTCTGATATTCTCAAAAGTAATAAATAAAATTGCCAGTAGACCACCGAGTATAATATGGGGGTGGGGGGGGGGGAGGGAGGGAGGGGTTACAGAATGTAATGCCACAAAAGAAAAAAAATCTCTGGAAATGAAATCTCAATTGTGTGTTAATATGCGTGTGTCATAAGTGCATTTGGATGTGCGTACTGATAGACTCTCGGTGAAATAGTGTTTGGTGAATCGTAATAAACCCCTAAAAACTCTCGAATCAACAGACCAATAGCCTGTTTTTGTTTTGTTTGTTTGTGTTGATTTGTCTTTCAAAGTAAACGGGGATGCAATTGTCCCCAATTAATGAAGCGTGAAGACCACAAACAAATAAATTATAGATAAAAGTTCGGTGCAAGGACGACACTATTTGGATTTCGGTTTTTTTCATTGTTCTCTTCTCTCCGGGGGAGTTCGTGCAGTTGCTGTGGTGACGTGAGATAGTGACGTGATGACGTCACGCGCGGATCTGTTGACGTCACATACGTGATATTTAATAGTTGATAAACTAATTAGTAAAAGCTGGCAGCACCATATGTCCAAACAAAAGAACTTGATGCCTGTGGTAACCTTTTTTCCTAATTAATTATTTAACTGGTATTTGTGGGTTCTTTTGTTAGTTTTTTTTTTTATTTTTTCAAATTGTTGATAGTAAAAAAAAAAATTCTTGTATAGAATATTGAAATGCGCATTTCAACGCTATATAAGCTTGGTTGCCGTTTTGGGTGAATAGATTACTTAGTTTATTTATTGCTACTTTTCAACTAATGTACAGGCATATACTTAGTTTACAATATATCGCGATAACGCATGCTTTTAATATTATTAATGATAATTGATATACATATTTTTTGAATAGATTGATGTTTGGGTTTTTGTGTAGGTTTATTTAATTAGTAGTTTTATTTTATTTGCTTATTTCACGTGCATTTTTATAAAAAAAAAAAGTTGTTTTTTTTTAATATTTTTTTGTTTTAAACTTTTTTAGTCTTGAAAGAATTAAATCTTTTTTTTTTTGGTACATATTCGGGCCTAATTTTCGGAAGGTCAATATATAAAAGACTAAAACAACGTCATTATTTGGTGCATGTTTTTACTGGAGCTGTACCGGGTGTTGCTGTTGTGTGTGTGTGTGTGTGTGTGTGTGTGTGTGTGTGTGTGTGTGTGCTTGATAATGGTAAAGTGAATAATTCCCCATTATAGAATTACTAACAATTAATGTGCTGCGTAGTTTTACTAAATGTAAATTCATGGACTCAAAACGATTAAGATCGTGTATTGTCACGCAGACTCTACTGGTGTGCCATCTTTGAGCCTTCTCACTACATAAGAACATGTCCAAAAGTGAGTTCCTTGATTAAGGTACGAACCCCGCAAAACCCATAAACCGACAGAAAGTGAAATAAATAATGCTTATCTACATAACCTGAAGTCTGTAACACAAGCAGTGGCGTAGTGAGGGGACAATGGGGTCATCAGGCCCAGGGCGCTACTCACAAAGGGGCGCCAAATGGTATATTTTACATATAATATAATATGTTTTTCTAATGGAGGGGAGGGGGGGAGCTAAAAAGATATTGTGCCCCGGGCGCGAGTTAAGCTCACTACGCCACTGAACTCCAGACAGATTCATTTTCGATTGCCTTTCCCCCCACCCTTCACCAGGCCCAATCAAATCGCTCCCCAACCCTTCCTATCGTGTGACGTAACACCTGAAGTTGGGAATCGCTGATTTATAAAATTCCCGGATGCTACACAATATATTAACGTTAGTAAAACAATTAGACAGAATAATTTATTTCCCAAACGGCTGAAAAAAAAATGACAAGACAGTCAGTGCCGTTCAAATAACGGACAAACTAGGTGAACACCTGCCCCCCCCCCCACACACCCACCACTCCTATACAACATAACGGCTCTTCAGTCAGGTTGGGTGTGAAGGTAGTACGCGGTAGGTTCAAGTCTGCACAGAGGTGACACAGTTGACATTAGATATAACAAATATACCGGCGAGGATTTTTTATTAACCCTTCAAACTGAACCGAGAAAACCGAATCTATTTTTGGCAAACACGTCACGGGCAAATGTGGTAAAATTGCCTTAAAATAGCGTCTAAAATTATTTTTGTCGATTATACGTGGAATTAAAACCAAAAAAAATATCGAAAAAATAGCTCAATAAACATAATTTCCCTGCTGTTATTTTTGTATCAAAGCATGGGCAGATGAAATCAATAAAAATTAATAATCAACCTCTCTTCTGTCACAAATCTCATGGCATGTTTATGGCAGTAATGAACCAAATGATGAATCAAAGGCACATTTTTTCCCCTCCAGCTTTCCCGTCCATCGGGTTTTCCCCAAATCAACTCGCTGCACCAAATGACAACATAAGAGAAATTCTCATACAGAGAGCATTCGACTGAAAAGGAGGGTGGGGGAGGGGGGAAATTACCCTACCCCCCCCCCCCCCGTAAATATCTTCCCAGATAAATCGCGTTTTGTTCTCCATATGAGCTGTACATTGACAGCCACTGCAGCTATAATAACATTTTAAAAAAAAACCTGGACATCTGAATCCCATAAAAACATCTGATTGTATGGAGGTTATCTCGAGCGATGACACTGGGAGGAGCCTGTGATTTTATCACCCGATCCTATAACCACTAGTGCCCATTACCACACTATTGCCATCGCTGAGGGTGTAATGACCATGGAGGCACCGCGGAGGACATGAAAGTAATCAGGACAGGAAGAGAAAAAAGGGCTCAGGGTTTAATCATTCTAGATTTGAGCTGACTTAGTTGAAATGACCACCCTGGGTCATCCATCAGAAGAGGTTACAAATACTTGATGTTCATCAGAAGAGGTTACAAATACTTGATGTTAACAACATGAACAAAAAAAATCTAGGGGTAATTCAATAATTCACAATAAAAATATTCAATGTGGATTTAATTATATTTTTAAATTGATTTTTGCAGTGGCGTCACTAGGCAGGGGGGGGGGGCTAGATGTGGCTGTACATTCAGGGCGGAACAAAATGTGCTATAATCAAGGTGCAGCATTTTAAACAATATGGGAAGGGTCAGGGTGTGGCATTTTAAGAATCCGATCCGGGTGGTGCCAAGGACGCTAGATACACCACTGGCTATGTGTGTGTGTGTGTGTTTTAATGAACAAATCACTAGTGGTCTCTCTTAGTGCGATACACTTCCATTTCGGTACACTCATAGTGCGATAAACACCTTGTACGATACAATCCCAGTGCGATACACTCCCAGTGCGTTACACTCCTATAAGCTACACTCCCGGACGATACACTCGCTGTTCGATTCACTCCTAGTGCCTTAACTCCCAGACGATACACTCCCAGTGTAATACACTACCATTGCGACACATAACAAGAAACATATGTGTTAGAGGGCCTAAGTCAGAAACTTCTGGAAATGTTGGGGAGGGGGGGCGTCAGAGGCAGATGATTTCAGAGATATTGGGGGGGGGGTTAGGCAAAAATGACCTGTCGGGGCCCTAGGGTATAATGTAAATTCATTTTTAAAAACTGGGCAACTTTTGCAATGGGGTCGCCTAATTAGCTTTTCCAAAAAGAACGGTTCTGCCAATGTATCCCGTGAGCCCAGACACTGATTGAGGACGTCACTGACTCATTTTTATTCTATAAGCTGCGTCACGTGGTGCGGTTCTCGTCGTCACGTGCACATATATGCATTCATTGAGTTTGATGTTTGGGGTTTATATTTGTCAGTTGCGTGCCTCGGACTGTTGCATGTCGCTGACAATTGTAGCGGGGGATAAACCACCAAATCTAGTCGACAATATATCAGCAGACGAACACGAATGTGTCAGCAGGCATGCTTTAATGTCATTTCTACTTTTTTTTATAGCCTGCAAACTTTCTTCATAATTAATCCATCAATTCACACATTTATCTTCAGTGAATCTCAAACTACGACGATTCACGGCGCATTGAAAAAACTTGGGGGGAGGGTGGGGGAATTGATTAATAAAAGAAAAGGTAATTTAAATGATCGATTAAGTAATTTGTTACAAAATTTCGTCAACCAGTACATTGAGAACTGCCGCAGTAGTTCATTAAAAATAAATCATTTAGTCGAGGTCGCAGATTGAATCCACCACTTAATCATGAATCCAATCGTTGTGTTCCTAATAGTGTCACTCGTTGAAGTAGAATCTCAGTTCTTTCCCTTACTCCAGTGTTTCCCAAAAATGTGGGAAGAGTTTTGTGTTGGTGCACGCGCCGCACCGGGATGGGAACTTCGAGTAAATTTACACAACTAGATTGAAAACAATAAAATGAGTGAAACCCAGAACTTTAATAACGGCATTCAATCATATATTTTACAAGGAGTACTTGTAATAGAGAAAATAAACAAGGGGTGCATACATGTCGATAGTTTGGGAAACACTGCCTTATTCCATCAGATAAACATTCATTCCCCCCCCCCTCCTTTTTTTTTTTACTTTTTTAAAACTGTATTTTTATTTCGTACCTCATCCCCTCTGCTCTGTGACAAAAGGTTTCAATTTAACACCCAACATTCAGGCAACGGATCATGTACTGATTACCTTTAACCATGTAATAACTCATTTATTTGATTCGTGGTTCATTAGATCACTCATTTACTCGCCAAGGTTGACCGAGCGAATATCTAATCTTCATCGAGTTAAAATAGATTGGGCATTAAAATAAATTCATTAAAGGAATCTCTGATCTTAACATTATTACTCCGTGCGATAAAACAAACAAAAACAAGCAAACAGAAAACAATACTACTCGTTCAACTGCAACACAAGACAGGTTATTGGCTACATCAGCGACGGAAAACAACAAGACACGGCATAAATCTGTCACTATGACAGGTCGTGACTGACGTTTCAGGATACTCGGGGAATGACAGACGGTGGTGGGGGTTGAGGGTGTCAAACTCGGTTTTTAGATCGACAGTGAAACTTGTCCAGTGATCAGAGAGTGGCCCAGTTTCCGTGTGTTAGGCTGACGGTATTTGATGGTATTTAATGGTATTTGACGGTATTGAGGTATAGACATTATAGGAGAGTAAGGGGCTTGTGGGGTGGGGGGGGAGGGGGAGGTCAACCTTTTTTATAAAGTTGATCGTGATTGCGAGTCTCACTTCTGTATGTCAGTGCTAGTGTGTGAGTCTCACTTCTGTATGTCAGTGCTAGTGTGTGAGTCTCACATCTGTATGTCACTGCTAGTGTGTGAGTCTCACTTCTGTATGTCAGTGCTAGTGTGTGTGTCTCACTTCTGTAAGTCAGTGCTAGTGTGTGTGTGTGTCTCACCACTGAATCCAAAAGTGTTTTTTTTTGTTGTTTTTGTTGTCTTTTTGAAGTGCAAGGTCAAAAAGGCAAATTAACATCCCCGGTGTTTGATTGAGAATCACTGTAAGATTGTTAAGTGGGAATGTATGTGTGGGGAGATTAACAGCTGCGATTGTGATTTGATGATTCGAGGACTGGGTGAGTGGGTTGAGTGAGTGAGTGAGTGAGCTGAGTGTGTGAGGGTCTAATTGAACTAAAGGAAAAAAAAAACTGTCATGGCAGAAGAAAAAAAGAGAGAGAGAGAGAGAGAAATGGGAGGGAGTAGAGGTAGTAAGGGAGGGAGGGGTAACGGTGGATGTGGAATGTGGGGGGGAGACGACTGACGACACGAGGCATTGATTGGTTAGTCGGTGACCGGCGGTCAAGGTCAAGGCTGAACACAATGCCGACATTTTTCCCTCCCCCCCCTCCATCTGCAGTGACGTGATTTAGAAGGCGAGGAAGTCAGCGCCAACCAAACAAGGGGTTAATGTTCTAAAAAAGCCAAGAGATGGGAAGTGACGTAATTAAAGCCGAGCGCATTCTGGGGGAAAGCAATAAAGAAAAAAAAACACATGATGGATTTTATATAATGCAAATATTGAAAGATTGTCGAGATTTACTGTTGATGGCAGTGGCGTAGAATGTGTCATCCAGTTGAAGGTAGTCTGGTCTTGTGGGGGAGAAGTTTGACAAGGACCAATGTCCAGGTGTGACGAGTACGAGGTCGATGAAAAATGTGGCAAAAATAAAATATATCAGAATTGACAAGGAAGACGATGATGATGTCAAGGACAGATGGACATTGTTGACAACATACCATTCAAGGCCGAGTTAAGGTCAAAGCTGAACAGTCCTGTAGCGTGAAAAATCAACAGCAGTGGTCAGGCCAATAGCAGGGAGGGAGAGACTAGGGAAAAAAATGTTACCAAGAAGTAGAGCAAACAAGCAGTGGGGCCAGACAAAACGCAGGAGGGGGCGGACCCCAGGCCCCCACCCCTGCACGCTACGGGCATGGAGCTGAAATCGGAGAAAGAAAACCAGTTATTGCAATTGAACATAACAATTAACTTTTGACGCAAAATTTGAAAATAAGGTCTATATTACACTACAGATGATTAACTGATGGATGGATGGATGGACGGACGGATGGATGTATATAGTGTGTGTTATGTGAGTAACGCAGTAGTGCAGTGTCATCGTTGATAATCTTCTAAGCCTAACATCAAAGTACGTTACTTTCTTTGTCGGGATGAAGTTTATAACATGTGTCAATCACATCGCTGAAGATCCCATCAGTCAAACGGATACCGCTGATTTGAGACCGTGGGCTAATGTATCGCCATTCCTCACCCCCACTCCACCCTAATCCCCTCCTCCCTCCCCCAACTCACTTCATCAAAGCTCAGATTGAGCACTCTGATGTAAACATTGATAATAAATAAACATCTCTTCGGACAAAGCCAAAATCATAATAATAGCGACAGAGTATCTAAAAAAAAATATTTTACGCTAACAAGTTTATTTTATGTCTATGCTGCATTCAACTTAGTCTGAGGATATCAACAAAAACAAAACAAATTGAACTGAAGTATTATTGGATCTGAAATACTGAGCCGTTCTCATTCGGATCTCAAATACTGATGGGATGTCTCATCTGATTGTTACTAGGCCAATTGCATTATGGGATCTACTATCTAATTGTTACTAGACAAACATGCATAATGGGATTTCTCGTCTAATTGTTACTTAGACAAACATGCATACTGGGATCTCTCATCTAATTGTTACTAGACAAACATGCAATTTCTGGATCTTTCCCCATCTATTTGACATGGGCCAATTAAGGAACGATTTACGGCGACTCGTGGATGTCTATAATCACCTCCTGTCACCTCTACCCCTCTATTCCCCTTCCACCCCCGCTCAACACCCCCCACCCCTACAACTACTCCTTACACACACTTTCATACCCACCCCCTTCCCCTCTATTTTTTTATTAATTTATCCAAAGTCTTGAGTTGATTCAGTTGTTTATTTGTGTACAGTACCGTTAGTAGGGGCGGTTAAGAGGCCCAAGGGCAAAGATACAAGTAAGGAGCCCCTTCAATATATATATATATATAGATAGATAGATAGATAGATAGATAGATAGATAGATAGATAGATAGATCGATGGATGGATGGATGGATGGATGGATGGATGGATGGATGGATGGATGGATAGATAGATAGATAGATGGATGGATGGATGGATGGATGGATGGATGGATGGATGGATGGATAGATAGATAGATATACGAATTATTTCACGAGAGGTTTCTGATACCAAAATCTCTGTATTTCGTTTGTAATGTGTTTTGACACTGTTCATGTATTAGATCCTTTTACATGAGGACGAGATTCTGACATTTTCGTTCAATATTCTGATGTTCGCACTAAGAGAGAAAACGTTGGATTGCCATATGCGTTTTACGACATGAGAATAACTTAAACGATTATGTAACTGTTGCCTCTTCACTCGACTTCTTCGGCGACAACCCACTTTCCTCCATGTAGGTAAAGCAGGAGGTCTTGTTACTCATCTACTCCACTTTTTAGTTGTTATGAGCTTAGCTGTTTGCTATGCAGACCATCATCAATTTGGTTTTCTTAGTGCAAATATGTATGTATTTTTTTTTTGGGCTATAAAGTAGCCAAGCAGTAGATATCGCCATAACAAAATACAACAACCGCTGGTTTTCCGCAGGTATAAACATGAAAAAAAATAAAATAAAGCGGCGAGTGTTTACCAGGTGGTACTGTTTCTGCCAAATGAAATAAACATTTTTTGGCCGCAAATCTGGACTACAACTTCTGTTGCTTGAGACGCGGTCAAGGCTCAGCCCGGGTGTACAAATCATGACGCGACACTTGGTAACTTCCATTTTGTCATTCACCTGGTGGCTCACCTGAGCTCCTATTACCTGACTGGTTCCTTTAATGATACCCCCCACGCCAAGAAGCGCCATTAAATCCCTCACATCTTCCCTCCCCCTACTCCCTCCCCGGGGTCTTCCTCCAAACCATTCATCTCACCGATCAGTTCTGCTGTCAAGTTGGCGAGATGATTTTCCTCCACTTCTTTTGTTATTTTGATATTTTTTTATTTAGATCTCTGAAGGCCAAACTGGCATTGTGCAACAATCTTCTTTGTACTTGACCTGCCGACCTAGATATCACGAGATGGGAGAGTCACACGCTCTTTCGCTTTCCCCCCTCTCCTCCCCCCGCCCCGCCCACCCCCTCTCGCAGTTTCGCTTTTAGGCCAAAATCAAATTAAACTTCTCAAAACAGACAACACCATATTTTCAACAACAAAAAAATTATAAATATCTAACTTTCTGCCCAGGGGGTATTGTCGGAGAGCCCAGCAGTTTGGGGAGTATTGTCGGAGAGCCCAGCAGTTTGGGGAGTATTGTCGGAGAGCCCAGCAGTTTGGGGAGTATTGTCTGAGAGCCCAGCAGTTTGGGGAGTATTGTCGGAGAGCCCAGCAGTTTGGGGAGTATTGTCGGAGAGCCCAGCAGTTTGGGGAGTATTGTCGGAGAGCCCAGCAGTTGGGGAGTATTGTCAGAGAGCCCAGCAGTTTGGGAGTATTGTCATAGAGCCCAGCAGTTTGGGGGAGTATTGTCGGAGAGCCCAGCAGTTGGGGAGTATTGTCAGAGAGCCCAGCAGTTTGGGGGGAGTATTGTCAGAGAGCCCAGCAGTTTGGGGAGTATTGTCGGAGAGCCCAGCAGTTTGGGGAGTATTGTCGGAGAGCCCAGCAGTTTAGGGAGTATTGCCGGAGACGCAGCAGTTTGGGGAGTATTGTCGGAGAGCCCAGCAGTTGGGGAGTATTGTCAGAGAGCCCAGCAGTTTGGGAGTATTGTCATAGAGCCCAGCAGTTTGGGGAGTATTGTCGGAGAGCCCAGCAGTTGGGAGTATTGTCAGAAGGCCCAGCAGTTTGGGGAGTATTGTCAGAGAGCCCAGCAGTTTGGGGGTATTGTCCGGAGAGCCCAGCAGTTTGGGGAGTATTGTCGGAGAGCCCAGCAGTTTGGGGAGTATTGACGGAGAGCCCAGCTGATTGGGGAGTATTGTCAGAGAGCCCAGTTTTTTCAAATATAACTATGAACCAGTCTGTCACTCGCATATGATTCGAGTCC
>JAGDYQ010000101.1:2081875-2141875 GCA_021962125.1 Bulinus truncatus
GGGTCCAAAGTTATCGGGGTTGTTTGTTATGAGCACTGTGGGGCTCCAAAGTTATCGGGCTAGTTTGTTATGAGCACCTGTGGGGCTCCAAAGTTATCGGGCTAGTTTGTTATGAGCACTGTGGGGCTCCAAAGTTATCGGGCTAGTTTGTTATGAGCACTGTGGGGCTCCAAAGTTATCGGGCTAGTTTGTTATGAGCATAGTGGGGCTCCAAAGTTATCGGGCTAGTTTGTTATGAGCGCTGTGGGGCTCCAAAGTTATCGGGCTAGTTTGTTATGAGCGCTGTGGGGCTCCAAAGTTATCGGGCTAGTTTGTTATGAGCATAGTGGGGCTCCAAAGTTATCGGGCTAGTTTGTTATGAGCATAGTGGGGCTCCAAAGTTATCGGGCTAGTTTAGTTATGAGCACTGTGGGGCTCCAAAGTTATCGGGCTAGTTTGTTATGAGCACTGTGGGGCTCCAAAGTTATCGGGCTAGTTTGTTATGAGCACTGTGGGGCTCCAAAGTTATCGGGCTAGTTTGTTATGAGCACTGTGGGGCTCCAAAGTTATCGGGCTAGTTTGTTATGAGCACTGTGGGGCTCCAAAGTTATCGGGCTAGTTTGTTATGAGCACTGTGGGGCTCCAAAGTTATCGGGCTAGTTTGTTATGAGCACTGTGGGGCTCCAAAGTTATCGGGCTAGTTTGTTATGAGCGCTGTGGGGCTCCAAAGTTATCGGGCTAGTTTGTTATGAGCATAGTGGGGCTCCAAAGTTATCGGGCTAGTTTGTTATAAGCATAGTGGGGCTCCAAAGTTATCGGGCTAGTTTGTTATAAGCATAGTGGGGCTCCAAAGTTATCGGGCTAGTTTGTTATGAGCACTGTGGGGCTCCAAAGTTATCGGGCTAGTTTGGTATGAGCGCTGTGGGGCTCCAAAGTTATCGGGCTAGTTTGGTATGAGCGCTGTGGGGCTCCAAAGTTATCGGGCTAGTTTGGTATGAGCGCTGTGGGGCTCCAAAGTTATCGGGCTAGTTTGTTATGAGCGCGGTGGGGCTCCAAAGTTATCGGGCTAGTTTGTTATGAGCATAGTGGGGCTCCAAAGTTATCGGGCTAGTTTGTTATGAGCATAGTGGGGCTCCAAAGTTATCGGGCTAGTTTGTTATGAGCGCTGTGGGGCTCCAAAGTTATCGGGCTAGTTTGTTATGAGCGCTGTGGGGCTCCAAAGTTATCGGGCTAGTTTGTTATGAGCGCTGTGGGGCTCCAAAGTTATCGGGCTAGTTTGGTATGAGCGCTGTGGGGCTCCAAAGTTATCGGGCTAGTTTGTTATGAGCGCTGTGGGGCTCCAAAGTTATCGGGCTAGTTTGTTATGAGCGCAGTGGGGCTCCAAAGTTATCGGGCTAGTTTGTTATGAGCGCTGTGGGGCTCCAAAGTTATCGGGCTAGTTTGGTATGAGCGCTGTGGGGCTCCAAAGTTATCGGGCTAGTTTGGTATGAGCGCTGTGGGGCTCCAAAGTTATCGGGCTAGTTTGTTATGAGCGCTGTGGGGCTCCAAAGTTATCGGGCTAGTTTGTTATGAGCACAGTGGGGCTCCAAAGTTATCGGGCTAGTTTGTTATGAGCGCAGTGGGGCTCCAAAGTTATCGGGCTAGTTTGTTATGAGCGCAGTGGGGCTCCAAAGTTATCGGGCTAGTTTGTTATGAGCGCTGTGGGGCTCCAAAGTTATCGGGCTAGTTTGTTATGAGCGCTGTGGGGCTCCAAAGTTATCGGGCTAGTTTGTTATGAGCGCTGTGGGGCTCCAAAGTTATCGGGCTAGTTTGTTATGAGCGCAGTGGGGCTCCAAAGTTATCGGGCTGGTTTGTTATGAGCGCTGTGGGGCTCCAAAGTTATCGGGCTAGTTTGTTATGAGCACTGTGGAGCTCCAAAGTTATCGGGCTAGTTTGTTATGAGCGCTGTGGGGCTCCAAAGTTATCGGGCTAGTTTGTTATGAGCGCTGTGGGGCTCCAAAGTTATCGGGCTAGTTTGTTATGAGCGCAGTGGGGCTCCAAAGTTATCGGGCTAGTTTGTTATGAGCACTGTGGGGCTCCAAAGTTATCGGGCTAGTTTGTTATGAGCGCTGTGGGGCTCCAAAGTTATCGGGCTAGTTTGTTATGAGCGCTGTGGGGCTCCAAAGTTATCGGGCTAGTTTGTTATGATCGCTTTGGGGCTCCAAAGTTATCGGGCTAGTTTGTTATGATCGCTGTGGGGCTCCAAAGTTATCGGGCTAATTTGTTATGATCGCTGTGGGGCTCCAAAGTTATCGGGCTAATTTGTTATGATCGCTGTGGGGCTCCAAAGTTATCGGGCTAATTTGTTATGATCGCTGTGGGGCTCCAAAGTTATCGGGCTAGTTTGTTATGAGCGCTGTGGGGCTCCAAAGTTATCGGGCTAGTTTGTTATGAGCGCTGTGGGGCTCCAAAGTTATCGGGCTAGTTTGTTATGAGCGCTGTGGGGCTCCAAAGTTATCGGGCTAGTTTGTTATGAGCGCTGTGGGGCTCCAAAGTTATCGGGCTAGTTTGTTATGAGCGCTGTGGGGCTCCAAAGTTATCGGGCTAGTTTGTTATGAGCGCTGTGGGGCTCCAAAGTTATCGGGCTAGTTTGTTATGAGCGCTGTGGGGCTCCAAATTATCGGGCTAGTTTGTTATGAGCGCTGTGGGGCTCCAAAGTTATCGGGCTAGTTTGTTATGAGCGCTGTGGGGCTCCAAAGTTATCGGGCTAGTTTGTTATGAGCGCTGTGGGGCTCCAAAGTTATCGGGCTAGTTTGTTATGAGCGCTGTGGGGCTCCAAAGTTATCGGGCTAGTTTGTTATGAGCGCTGTGGGGCTCCAAAGTTATCGGGCTAGTTTGTTATGAGCGCTGTGGGGCTCCAAAGTTATCGGGCTAGTTTGTTATGAGCGCTGTGGGGCTCCAAAGTTATCGGGCTAGTTTGTTATGAGCGCTGTGGGGCTCCAAAGTTATCGGGCTAGTTTGTTATGAGCATAGTGGGGCTCCAAAGTTATCGGGCTCCAAAGTTATCGGGCTAGTTTGTTATGAGCATAGTGGGGCTCCAAAGTTATCGGGCTAGTTTGTTATGAGCACTGTGGGGCTCCAAAGTTATCTAGTTTGTTATGAGCAGCTGTGGGGCTCCAAAGTTATCGGGCATTAGTTTGTTATGAGCGCTGTGGGGCTCCAAAGTTATCGGGCTAGTTTGTTATGAGCGCTGTGGGGCTCCAAAGTTATCGGGCTAGTTTGTTATGAGCGCTGTGGGGCTCCAAAGTTATCGGGCTAGTTTGTTATGAGCGCTGTGGGGCTCCAAATTATCGGGCTAGTTTGTTATGAGCGCTGTGGGGCTCCAAAGTTATCGGGCTAGTTTGTTATGAGCGCTGTGGGGCTCCAAATTATCGGGCTAGTTTGTTATGAGCGCTGTGGGGCTCCAAAGTTATCGGGCTAGTTTGTTATGAGCGCTGTGGGGCTCCAAAGTTATCGGGCTAGTTTGTTATGAGCGCTGTGGGGCTCCAAAGTTATCGGGCTAGTTTGTTATGAGCGCTGTGGGGCTCCAAAGTTATCGGGCTAGTTTGTTATGAGCGCTGTGGGGCTCCAAAGTTATCGGGCTAGTTTGTTATGAGCGCTGTGGGGCTCCAAAGTTATCGGGCTAGTTTGTTATGAGCGCTGTGGGGCTCCAAAGTTATCGGGCTAGTTTGTTATGAGCGCTGTGGGGCTCCAAAGTTATCGGGCTAGTTTGTTATGAGCGCTGTGGGGCTCCAAAGTTATCGGACTAGTTTGTTATGAGCGCTGTGGGGCTCCAAAGTTATCGGGCTAGTTTGTTATGAGCGCAGTGGGGCTCCAAAGTTATCGGGCTAGTTTGTTATGAGCGCAGTGGGGCTCCAAAGTTATCGGGCTAGTTTGTTATGAGCGCAGTGGGGCTCCAAAGTTATCGGGCTAGTTTGTTATGAGCGCTGTGGGGCTCCAAAGTTATCGGGCTAGTTTGTTATGAGCGCTGTGGGGCTCCAAAGTTATCGGGCTAGTTTGTTATGAGCACTGTGGGGCTCCAAAGTTATCGGGCTAGTTTGTTATGAGCACAGTGGGGCTCCAAAGTTATCGGGCTAGTTTGTTATGAGCACAGTGGGGCTCCAAAGTTATCGGGCTAGTTTGTTATGAGCGCAGTGGGGCTCCAAAGTTATCGGGCTAGTTTGTTATGAGCGCAGTGGGGCTCCAAAGTTATCGGGCTAGTTTGTTATGAGCGCAGTGGGGCTCCAAAGTTATCGGGCTAGTTTGTTATGAGCGCAGTGGGGCTCCAAAGTTATCGGGCTAGTTTGTTATGAGCGCAGTGGGGCTCCAAAGTTATCGGGCTAGTTTGTTATGAGCACAGTGGGGCTCCAAAGTTATCGGGCTAGTTTGTTATGAGCACTGTGGGGCTCCAAAGTTATCGGGCTAGTTTGTTATGAGCTCTGTGGGGCTCCAAAGTTATCGGGCTAGTTTGTTATGAGCACAGTGGGGCTCCAAAGTTATCGGGCTAGTTTGTTATGAGCACTGTGGGGCTCCAAAGTTATCGGGCTAGTTTGTTATGAGCGCTGTGGGCTCCAAAGTTATCGGGCTAGTTTGTTATGAGCGCTGTGGGCTCCAAAGTTATCGGGCTAGTTTGTTATGAGCCCTGTGGGCTCCAAAGTTATCGGGCTAGTTTGTTATGAGCGCTGTGGGGCTCCAAAGTTATCGGGCTAGTTTGTTATGAGCGCTGTGGGGCTCCAAAGTTATCGGGCTAGTTTGTTATGAGCGCTGTGGGGCTCAAAAAGTTATCGGGCTAGTTTGTTATGAGCGCTGTGGGGCTCCAAAGTTATCGGGCTAGTTAGTTATGAGCGCTGTGGGGCTCCAAAGTTATCGGGCTAGTTTGTTATGAGCGCTGTGGGGCTCCAAAGTTATCGGGCTAGTTTGTTATGAGCGCTGTGGGGCTCCAAAGTTATCGGGCTAGTTTGTTATGAGCGCTGTGGGGCTCCAAAGTTATCGGGCTAGTTTGTTATGAGCGCTGTGGGGCTCCAAAGTTATCGGGCTAGTTTGTTATGAGCGCTGTGGGGCTCCAAAGTTATCGGGCTAGTTTATTATGAGCGCTGTGGGGCTCCAAAGTTATCGGGCTAGTTTGTTATGAGCGCTGTGGGGCTCCAAAGTTATCGGGCTAGTTTATTATGAGCGCTGTGGGGCTCCAAAGTTATCGGGCTAGTTTGTTATGAGCGCTGTGGGGCTCCAAAGTTATCGGGCTAGTTTGTTATGAGCGCTGTGGGGCTCCAAAGTTATCGGGCTAGTTTGTTATGAGCGCTGTGGGGCTCCAAAGTTATCGGGCTAGTTTGTTATGAGCGCTGTGGGGCTCCAAATTTATCGGGCTAGTTTGTTATGAGCGCTGTGGGGCTCCAAAGTTATCGGGCTAGTTTGCTATGAGCGCTGTGGGGCTCCAAAGTTATCGGGCTAGTTTGCTATGAGCGCTGTGGGGCTCCAAAGTTATCGGGCTAGTTTGTTATGAGCGCAGTGGGGCTCCAAAGTTATCGGGCTAGTTTGTTATGAGCACTGTGGGGCTCCAAAGTTATCGGGCTAGTTTGTTATGAGCGCTGTGGGGCTCCAAAGTTATCGGGCTAGTTTGTTATGAGCGCTGTGGGGCTCCAAAGTTATCGGGCTAGTTTGTTATGAGCGCTGTGGGGCTCCAAAGTTATCGGGCTAGTTTGTTATGAGCGCTGTGGGGCTCCAAAGTTATCGGGCTAGTTTGTTATGAGCGCTGTGGGGCTCCAAAGTTATCGGGCTAGTTTGTTATGAGCGCTGTGGGGCTCCAAAGTTATCGGGCTAGTTTTTTATGAGCGCTGTGGGGCTCCAAAGTTATCGGGCTAGTTTGTTATGAGCGCTGTGGGGCTCCAAAGTTATCGGGCTAGTTTGTTATGAGCGCTGTGGGGCTCCAAAGTTATCGGGCTAGTTTGTTATGAGCGCTGTGGGGCTCCAAAGTTATCGGGCTAGTTTGTTATGAGCGCTGTGGGGCTCCAAAGTTATCGGGCTAGTTTGTTATGAGCGCTGTGGGGCTCCAAAGTTATCGGGCTAGTTTGTTATGAGCGCTGTGGGGCTCCAAAGTTATCGGGCTAGTTTGTTATGAGCGCTGTGGGGCTCCAAAGTTATCGGGCTAGTTTGTTATGAGCTGTGAGCGCTGTGGGGCTCCAAAGTTATCGGGCTAGTTTGTTATGAGCGCTGTGGGGCTCCAAAGTTATCGGGCTAGTTTGTTATGAGCGCTGTGGGGCTCCAAAGTTATCGGGCTAGTTTGTTATGAGCGCTGTGGGGCTCCAAAGTTATCGGGCTAGTTTGTTATGAGCGCTGTGGGGCTCCAAAGTTATCGGGCTAGTTTGTTATGAGCGCTGTGGGGCTCCAAAGTTATCGGGCTAGTTTGTTATGAGCGCTGTGGGGCTCCAAAGTTATCGGGCTAGTTTGTTATGAGCGCTGTGGGGCTCCAAAGTTATCGGGCTAGTTTGTTATGAGCGCTGTGGGGCTCCAAAGTTATCGGGCTAGTTTGTTATGAGCGCTGTGGGGCTCCAAAGTTATCGGGCTAGTTTGTTATGAGCGCTGTGGGGCTCCAAAGTTATCGGGCTAGTTTGTTATGAGCGCTGTGGGGCTCCAAAGTTATCGGGCTAGTTTGTTATGAGCGCTGTGGGGCTCCAAAGTTATCGGGCTAGTTTGCTATGAGCGCTGTGGGGCTCCAAAGTTATCGGGCTAGTTTGCTATGAGCGCTGTGGGGCTCCAAAGTTATCGGGCTAGTTTGCTATGAGCGCTGTGGGGCTCCAAAGTTATCGGGCTAGTTTGTTATGAGCACAGTGGGGCTCCAAAGTTATCGGGCTAGTTTGTTTTGAGCACAGTGGGGCTCCAAAGTTATCGGGCTAGTTTGTTATGAGCACAGTGGGGCTCCAAAGTTATCGGGCTAGTTTGTTATGACCACAGTGGGGCTCCAAAGTTATCGGGCTAGTTTGTTATGAGCACAGTGGGGCTCCAAAGTTATCGGGCTAGTTTGTTAGGAGCGCTGTGGGGCTCCAAAGTTATCGGGCTAGTTTGTTAGGAGCGCTGTGTGGCTCCAAAGTTATCGGGCTAGTTTGTTATGAGCGCTGTGGGGCTCCAAAGTTATCGGGCTAGTTTGTTATGAGCGCTGTGGGGCTCCAAAGTTATCGGGCTAGTTTGTTATGAGCGCTGTGGGGCTCCAAAGTTATCGGGCTAGTTTGTTATGAGCGCTGTGGGGCTCCAAAGTTATCGGGCTAGTTTGTTATGAGCGCTGTGGGGCTCCAAAATTATCGGGCTAGTTTGTTATGAGCGCTGTGGGGCTCCAAAGTTATCGGGCTAGTTTGTTATGAGCGCTGTGGGGCTCCAAAGTTATCGGGCTAGTTTGTTATGAGCGCTGTGGGGCTCCAAAGTTATCGGGCTAGTTTGCTATGAGCACTGTGGGGCTCCAAAGTTATCGGGCTAGTTTGCTATGAGCACTGTGAGGCTCCAAAGTTATCGGGCTAGTTTGCTATGAGCACTGTGGGGCTCCAAAGTTATCGGGCTAGTTTGCTATGAGCACTGTGGGGCTCCAAAGTTATCGGGCTAGTTTGCTATGAGCACTGTGGGGCTCCAAAGTTATCGGGCTAGTTTGTTATGAGCATAGTGGGGCTCCAAAGTTATCGGGCTAGTTTGTTATGAGCACTGTGGGGCTCCGAAGTTATCGGGCTAGTTTGTTATGAGCATAGTGGGGCTCCAAAGTTATCGGGCTAGTTTGTTATGAGCACTGTGGGGCTCCAAAGTTATCGGGCTAGTTTGTTATGAGCGCTGTGGGGCTCCAAAGTTATCGGGCTAGTTTGTTATGAGCGCTGTGGGGCTCCAAAGTTATCGGGCTAGTTTGTTATGAGCACAGTGGGGCTCCAAAGTTATCGGGCTAGTTTGTTATGAGCACTGTGGGGCTCCAAAGTTATCGGGCTAGTTTGTTATGAGCACTGTGGGGCTCCAAAGTTATCGGGCTAGTTTGTTATGAGCACAGTGGGGCTCCAAAGTTATCGGGCTAGTTTGTTATGAGCACTGTGGGGCTCCAAAGTTATCGGGCTAGTTTGTTATGAGCACAGTGGGGCTCCAAAGTTATCGGGCTAGTTTGCTATGAGCACTGTGGGGCTCCAAAGTTATCGGGCTAGTTTGCTATGAGCACTGTGGGGCTCCAAAGTTATCGGGCTAGTTTGCTATGAGCACTATGGGGCTCCAAAGTTATCGGGCTAGTTTGCTATGAGCACAGTGGGGCTCCAAAGTTATCGGGCTAGTTTGTTATGATCACTGTGGGGCTCCAAAGTTATCGGGCTAGTTTGCTATGAGCACAGTCGGGATCCAAAGTTATCGGGCTAGTTTGCTATGAGCACTGTGGGGCTCCAAAGTTATCGGGCTAGTTTGCTATGAGCACTGTGGGGCTCCAAAGTTATCGGGCTAGTTTGCTATGAGCACTGTGGGGCTCCAAAGTATTCGGGCTAGTTTGCTATGAGCACTGTGGGGCTCCAAAGTTATCGGGCTAGTTTGCTATGAGCACTGTGGGGCTCCAAAGTTATCGGGCTAGTTTGCTATGAGCACTGTGAGGCTCCAAATTTATCGGGCTAGTTTGCTATGAGCACTGTGGGGCTCCAAAGTTATCGGGCTAGTTTGATATGAGCACTGTGGGGCTCCAAAGTTATCGGGCTAGTTTGCTATGAGCACTGTGGGGCTCCAAAGTTATCGGGCTAGTTTGTTATGAGCACAGTGGGGCTCCAAAGTTATCGGGCTAGTTTGTTATGAGCACAGTGGGGCTCCAAAGTTATCGGGCTAGTTTGTTATGAGCGCTGTGGGGCTCCAAAGTTATCGGGCTAGTTTGTTATGAGCATAGTGGGGCTCCAAAGTTATCAGGCTAGTTTGTTATGAGCACAGTGGGGCTCCAAAGTTATCGGGCTAGTTTGTTATGAGCACAGTGGGGCTCCAAAGTTATCGGTCCTAGTCCTAGTTGGGTAAGAACATTGTGGAACTTCAAAGTTATCAACCTTATTTGGATATTTGGATACATTACAAAATTCAGCCACTGAGGTTTTGACTGAATTGTTTTTTTTTTAATTTTTAATAAACTTCACTTTCTGCGGTTGTGTAGCTGGCTTTGTCTCAAAATATGGAGTTCACTTTTGGACCTAGTTTAAATTAGCGAGAAACGCTCAAATTTTGCACAAGTGCAGATTCTACAAGACAATACACGATTTTAATAATTCCGATTCCGTGAATTACGATATTAAAAAAAACAACATATTTTATACTTTACCGAATAATTGGACTTTGACTATTATTGTACTGAATAATTGGACTTTGACTGTTATTGTACTATAATAGAGGTATCGTTTTACATTGAGGACTTGACAGATCATTATATTTCCGTGTACGCTTATATTCATTCGCTGATTTTCATACGAGTATTGCATAATATTGCACAGTATAATGTTTTGTGTATTGCGACGTTAGCTGAAACATCAGTGCTATAAAAATGTATACATCTTAAATGAAGTACTGAGCATGTGTTGTATAATTATGTGCATTATATTATTAAACTGATGTATATGTGTGTGTGTGTGTGTGTGTGTGTGTGTTTATGTGTGTAGATAGGGAGAAAACATCTACTTGAGTTGGTTGACTGCTTGTGTTTATTTGAAGTAGAAAGGGGTCACCGCAAAGCTATTCAAGTCCGATATAAATGAGTGTGACATTTCTAGCAACATCATACATTAGATCATCCATGATGGGGGGAGGGGGAAACCACTGCCCGCGGGCCAAAACCGGCTATACTGTTTAATCCGGCACACCACAGCCTTATAGGTCAGGTTATTTTTACATTTATTATATATATATATATATATATATATATATATATATATATATATATATATTAGCTCAGAGGCGCAACTAGACCAAACTTTCAGGGGGGGGGGGCAAAAAAATCACTTGTATTAAAAATCACATTATTTATATATTTGTATTTTATTTTAAACAAATTTTGGTCCAATCTTTTAATATTTTTTTTATTTCGGAGGGGGGCAAATACCCCCAATGCCCCCACCCCCCAGTTGCGCCACTGTATTAGCTCATGTCAACAGTCCTGGCCCGGCCCGGCGGTAAAAATTTACGAAACCAAATAAAGCCCCACACAACAGAAATAATTCCCCCCCCCCCCCCGCATTAGACGCTTGATGAATAAGTTTTAATTTATATAAAAGTATACACACCCGCTCCAACGATACGATCGACATTTAGTAAATGTCAAAAGTTAAAAAAAAATAATTACAACATTACATTTAAAATAATAAGAATAAATAAATGCTCCACGTTCTAAAAAAAAACACAACAACAAAATAACGACAAAATAACAACAACACTTGTCATAAGTTTTTCAGCCAATCAGATATTATTTTTTCTCTCTCCCCCCCCCCTCTCCCCCAATTCACCATTTTCCATTTATCTAAAATGTTTGCCACACAAATGTCATTCTCTGGCAACAACATCATTGACGCGACAACGAGTCAGACAAACGAAATGGCCTCGTGGCAGAGATTGATTTTTTTTTTTTTTTTGAAAATAAACGTTTTTTACAGACAACAATAACTGCCATTATGACGTCATAAGAACGTGTTGTCCTTTTTTTTTCATTTAAAAAAAAAAACAACAACAACGAAATCCCTCGATAACTGTGACGAATTGTTTTACTAGAAAACTATAATGCATGTATACATCACGTGACACTGCGTCATCTGGCAGACGACGGCCGAAGTTGACATTTTCATTGTAAAATAACAAAGCGACCTGCCATTTCCAGATTTTGAGTATTTATTTAGAGATTATTTCATAAGGGCGTATTTATTTATTTTTGTAAAGTTCTATTTCTATCCGGATAAAAAAAAATAATTTGAAATCGATAAACGTATAAAATCTCAGCCTTCAAAAACCACGCTTTTCATTTATTATTTGAACAATTCTATTTATAATTTATCAATCACATTTACTTTGACTGATACTTTATATAATTGTTTGAAATGACTGAACTCATTTGAAATATTGATTGGACAATGTACATAATTTAATGGATACTATTTCACAGTGCTTTTTTTTTGTAAAAAAAATCGGTGCCGGTACTCAGTGATGGATTGCCTAAATTTTATACTACCAATTCGCACCTATTTTAATTCTTATTGCGCGCAATTTTCAAATAATTCAGTTTTAACAAATTAATAATATAATAAATTAATAATAAACTTTAAAATACAAGAAAAGTAATAATTTTTTCCCAAATTTGAAAAAAGGTGCCGGTACACAGTACCGGTGCGTACCGGCACAAAAAAAGCACTGCTATTTCAATTACCGATCGTCCATTTTAACTAGCCAAGAGACACCTGTCTACAAATTATTTTTTTTGGTCAACAACCGCATGAAAATAAAATAAAAAAAACTAATACAAATATCAAGACTAGCTAAGTTGAAACAATAACAACAACAACAACAAAAAAAAAAAAACAATAACATGGCAATAAATCAATGCGGTTACAAAAAATTCGTTTAGCTGAAGTAATAGATGATACGAATTCAACGACCTGTTAGTTCCAGAGGTCAATGACGTGTTTGTTCCAGAGTTCGATTTTTCAAAGTCGTCTTTATGGTGCCTCGAAGTCTGAATACTCGCCTGTGTCCGTGGAAAGATCTGCGGACGCCCAACAAGACTTTGGGGGCTCTTAGCAAAGACTTTTAGGTATGTTTGGGGGCCCTAGGCAAAGACTTTCAGTGATATTTGGGGGGCCTATAATACAAGGGTATGATATTTAGGGATCCTAAGAGACTTTTAGCTATGTTTGGAGCCCTAGACAGAGATTTTCGGGATATTTAGGTGCTCGCAAGAGCCAACGTACTATGGGTCCTGATGTCATTACATTTAAAAACAGCTAGTACAGAAAGGGTGGCCCTGAGAATGGTGGCCCTAGACAATCTCCTAGTTTGTCTACAATAAAAAAGGGTCTTAATATATAAAAAAAAATGAATTATTACTTCTTAGCCCAATGGTTCTCATAATGATCACAATACAGTCTTCTGAATGATGCCAACTACTGTACATTTTTCTGAATGATGCCAACTACTGTACAGTTTTCTGAATGATGCCAACTACTGTACAGTTTTCTGAATGATGCCAACTACTGTACAGTTTTCTGAATGATGCCAACAGCTGTACAGTTTTCTGAATGATGCCAACTACTGTACAGTTTTCTGAATGATGCCAACTACTGTACAGTTTTCTGAATGATGCCAACAGCTGTACAGTTTTCTGAATGATGCCAACTACTGTACAATTTTCTAAATGATGCCAACTACTGTACAGTTTTCTGAATGATGCCAACTACTGTACAATTTTCTGAATGATGCCAACTACTGTACAATTTTCTAAAAGATGCCAACTACTGTACAGTTTTCTGAATGATGCCAACTACTGTACAGTTTTCTGAATGATGCCAACTACTGTACAATTTTCTAAAAGATGCCAACTACTGTACAATTTTCTGAATGATGCCAATTACTGTACAATTTTCTAAAAGATGCCAACTACTGTACAGTTTTCTGAATGATGCCAACTACTGTACAATTTTCTAAAAGATGCCAACTACTGTACAATTTCCTGAATGATGCCAACTACTGTACAGTTTTCTAAATGATGCCAACTACTGTACAGTTTTCTGAATGATGCCAACTACTGTACAGTTTTCTGAATGATGCCAACTACTGTACAATTTTCTGAATGATGCCAACTACTGTATAGTTTTCTGAATGATGCCAACTATTGTACAATTTTCTGAATGATACCAACTACTGTACAATCTTCTAAAAGATGCCAACTACTGTACAGTTTTCTGAATGATGCCAACCACTGTACAATTTTCTGAATGATGCCAACCATTGTACAATTTTCTGAATGATGCCAACTACTGTACAATTTTCTGAATGATGCCGACTACTGTACAGTTTTCTGAATGATGCCAACTACTGTACAGTTTTCTGAATGATGCCAACAGCTGTACAGTTTTCTGAATGATGCCAACTACTGTACAGTTTTCTGAATGATGCCGACTACTGTACAGTTTTCTGAATGATGCCGACTACTGCACAATTTTCTGAATGATGCCAGCTTCTGTACAGTTTTCTGAATGATGCCGACTACTGTACAGTTTTCTGAATGATGCCAACTACTGTACAGTTTTCTGAATGATGCCAACTACTGTACAGTTTTCTGAATGATGCCAACTTCTGTACAGTTTTCTGAATGATACCTAATACTGTACAGTTTTTTAATGATGCCAACTACTGTTAGTTTACCATTAGCACAATGTGCCTGAGCGCGCGTTCAAACACACACACACACACTCAAACAGAGAGGCTAAAGCCATGCAACCACACACAGCGCAGTCGAAGCAGTCTTTTATATAGATATATGAATATATATAAAATAAATGAAGAAATATTTCTTTTTCAGATTGAGAGTTAAGAAAACAAATGCTACTACAATCAATGTGTAAATTCCAGAAGCTATAATGCACGTAAATATGCACTAGTAATGCAGGTAGCTTAGCCAGTTGTTATTCTACACATAAAATGATTACGTCACAACAACGTTACGCATTTCACAAAAAAAAAAAAGAAATACATAAATAAATACATAAGAACCTAATATAGTAAAATGTACAGTGATATTAAAGAATACAAGGGGAAGCAATTAAGCCGTAAACAACAAGCATAGAAACAGTTGTCCAACCTGATGGTAAATCACGTGAGGGATGGAGATATACACACTAGGAGTGGGCAGTATACCCGCGTGACCCATGCTCTAGAAAAAGAAAGTAATGACGTCATCAGTTTTGACTGTTTTTTTTCCTTCTATTTTTTTTTTTTTTTTAGCTTTTAAAGGTTATATAAAATAAAATAAAATGAAATGAAACACATTCTCACGGTAAAGAATATAAACTGTCTATTGTCAAACAAATGAGGGCTTTGGTTTATAGGTATCAGAAATGGCCATCAGGGGAGAAGGCGAATAATTTTTTTTTTTCAGAAGTTTCACAAACATAGATTGTTTAGATAGAGTAGTCAAAGTGTTTTAAGTGGCTGAAAGAAGAGAAAGTTTGGCATATAAAAGCGCCGTTAACGGAAATGTTTCCAAGTCTGCCATGTTTAAAAATATGTCAGTTTGATTACAAATAAAACGGCAAAAATAATAGAGGAGATGGACAAACAGATAAGCAGACAGATAAACAGATACACAAACAGACAAACAGACATATAGAGAACGGATAGACACGGAAAAGTATTAGATAGTTGAACAGACGGAAATAAAAACAAACATATAAATCGACAGACGTGTAGATAGATTCAGAGATAAGTAGACCATTACATGAAGATGTAGCTATTTTACACTGTAATGTCAGGAATCCGTTGATTGACACACAAATAAAAAGTGGATACATCGGTAGTTTTATGACACTGACTTATTTCACATGGAGGCGGCAAAAGCAAATCGATGGGCAGAAGTCAGATAACAGGGACCACTCACTCTGGCTAAATGTGGGGATGTACTCATGTAGGCTTTAGTGCCATGTTTAATGCAAGATGTGGCAACACACTGACGTAACCTCTGGCAGAATGTGGAGATGTAGGCTTTGTGCCATGTTTAATATAAGAAGCTAAACACACACACACACACATTTTCTAATTTGGAAATGTAGGTTGTGTGCAAGTGGCGCCGAGAGCCAACACGGGCCCCAGGGCAGGACATCATTGCGGGCCCCTTAATAAACAATAAGTCGTGAAAAAATTTACATGGTCGGGGCGGCCGGGCGCCCTTACAGATGCGGGCCCCCTGGCAATGACCCCCCCCCCGATCCCCCCCCTTCTCGGCGTGCCTGGTTGTGTGCCATGTTTAATGCAAGAGTTGGCAACATATAAACACAAACACACAAAGACTGCATCTTAGTGATTGATGATAGTATTTTTTTAAATAAATAAAACACTGTACCAGTACCACATAAAAGTAATACATGTAGACCTTTAACAACACACAGACACACACACAGACGAGCTAGACGGTGGAGCAACACATGGATAAAGAAGATAGACACTATTTAGTAGTTTAAGATGGTTGCACTCAGAGGGGGACACAACTCCAAACACAGAGGAAAATATAGAGCCCCTTTTAAAACTTAGGACAAACTGGGGTGATACATGATAACAGTATTTTAAAAATAAATCATAATGAACGTATTATAAATATTATTAAACACATTTTGAACTAAACATGGCTTCAAAAGAAAAAAACAAACAAACTAAGCACGGAATTCCGCGGGGCCCGTCAAAAGTCACGGACCAAGCGCGCCCCGTTCCCTCACTTTTAGATCCACCTCTGGTGTCCCCCATTTAGTGCACCTCCCCCCCCCCCCAGTTTAACAACTGCAATACCTTCAAAATATTTCAACTTCCTGTGACGTTTTTTACATCCCCCAACTAATGTAAGGTATTCCAATATCATTTAAAGTTGGGTGGACTTTTTACATCCCCCAACTAATGTAAGGTATTCCAATATCATTTAAAGTTGGGTGGACTTTTTACATCCCCCAACTAATGTAAGGTATTCCAATATCATTTAAAGTTGGGTAGACTTTTTACATTCCCCCAACTAATGTAAGGTATTCCAATATCATTTAAAGTTGGGTGGACGTTTTACATCCCCCCCCCAACTAATGTAAGGTATTCCAATACCATTTAAAGTTGGGTGGACTTTTTACATTCCCCCAACTAATGTAAGGTATTCCAATATCATTTAAAGTTGGGTGGACTTTTTACATCCCCCCCCAACTAATGTAAGGTATTCCAATACCATTTAAAGTTGGGTGGACTTTTTACATTCCCCCAACTAATGTAAGGTATTCCAATACCATTTAAAGTTGGGTGGACGTTTTACATCCCCCCCAACTAATGTAAGGTATTCCAATATCATTTAAAGTTGGGTGGACTTTTTACACCCCCCCAACTAATGTAAGGTATTCCAATACCATTTAAAGTTGGGTGGACTTTTTACATTCCCCCAACTAATGTAAGGTATTCCAATATCATTTAAAGTTGGGTGGACTTTTTACATCCCCCCCAACTAATGTAAGGTATTCCAATACCATTTAAAGTTGGGTGGACTTTTTACATTCCCCCAACTAATGTAAGGTATTCCAATACCATTTAAAGTTGGGTGGACGTTTTACATCCCCCCCAACTAATGTAAGGTATTCCAATACCATTTAAAGTTGGGTGGACTTTTTACATCCCCCAACTAATGTAAGGTATTCCAATATCATTTAAAGTTGGGTGGACTTTTTACACCCCCCAACTAATGTAAGGTATGCCAATATCATTTAAAGTTGGGTGGACTTTTTACCCCCCCCCCAACTAATGTAAGGTATTCCAATATCATTTAAAGTTGGGTGGACTTTTTACATTCCCCCAACTAATGTAAGGTATTCCAATACCATTTAAAGTTGGGTGGACTTTTTACATTCCCCCAACTAATGTAAGGTATTCCAATATCATTTAAAGTTGGGTGGACTTTTTACATCCCCCCAACTAATGTAAGGTATTCCAATACCATTTAAAGTTGGGTGGACTTTTTACACCCCCCAACTAATGTAAGGTTTTTCCAATATCATTTAAAGTTGGGTGGACTTTTTACATCCCCCAACTAATGTAAGGTATTCCAATATCATTTAAAGTTGGGTGGACTTTTTACACCCCCCAACTAATGTAAGGTATTCCAATATCATTTAAAGTTGGGTGGACTTTTTACCCCCCCTCCCCAACTAATGTAAGGTATTCCAATACCATTTAAAGTTGGGTGGACTTTTTACATTCCCCCAACTAATGTAAGGTATTCCAATATCATTTAAAGTTGGGTGGACTTTTTACATCCCCCAACTAATGTAAGGTATTCCAATACCATTTAAAGTTGGGTGGACTTTTACACCCCCAACTAATGTAAGGTTTTTCCAATATCATTTAAAGTTGGGTGGACTTTTTACATCCCCCAACTAATGTAAGGTATTCCAATATAATTTAAAGTTGGGTGGACTTTTTACACCCCCCAACTAATGTAAGGTATTCCAATATCATTTAAAGTTGGGTGGACTTTTTACCCCCCCCCCAACTAATGTAAGGTATTCCAATATCATTAAAAGTTGGGTGGACTTTTTACATCCCCCAACTAATGTAAGGTATTCCAATACCATTTAAAGTTGGGTGGACTTTTTACATTCCCCCAACTAATGTAAGGTATTCCAATATCATTTAAAGTTGGGTGGACTTTTTACATCCCCCAACTAATGTAAGGTATTCCAATACCATTTAAAGTTGGGTGGACTTTTTACATCCCCCAACTAATGTAAGGTATTCCAATATCATTTAAAGTTGGGTGGACTTTTTACACCCCCCAACTAATGTAAGGTATTCCAATATCATTTAAAGTTGGGTGGACTTTTACCCCCTCCCCAACTAATGTAAGGTATTCCAATATCATTTAAAGTTGGGTGGACTTTTTACATTCCCCCAACTAATGTAAGGTATTCCAATACCATTTAAAGTTGGGTGGACTTTTTACATTCCCCCAACTAATGTAAGGTATTCCAATATCATTTAAAGTTGGGTGGACTTTTTACATCCCCCCAACTAATGTAAGGTATTCCAATACCATTTAAAGTTGGGTAGACTTTTTACACCCCCCAACTAATGTAAGGTTTTTCCAATATCATTTAAAGTTGGGTGGACTTTTTACATCCCCCAACTAATGTAAGGTATTCCAATATCATTTAAAGTTGGGTGGACTTTTTACATCCCCCAACTAATGTAAGGTATTCCAATATCATTTAAAGTTGGGTGGACTTTTTACCCCCCCCTCCCCAACTAATGTAAGGTATTCCAATATCATTTAAAGTTGGGTGGACTTTTTACATTCCCCCAACTAATGTAAGGTATTCCAATATCATTTAAAGTTGGGTGGACTTTTTACATCCCCCAACTAATGTAAGGTATTCCAATACCATTTAAAGTTGGGTGGACTTTTTACATTCCCCCAACTAATGTAAGGTATTCCAATATCATTTAAAGTTGGGTGGACTTTTTACATCCCCCCAACTAATGTAAGGTATTCCAATACCATTTAAAGTTGGGTGGACGTTTTACATCCCCCCCCAACTAATGTAATGTATTCCAATATCATTTAAAGTTGGGTGGACTTTTTACATTCCCCCAACTAATGTAAGGTATTCCAATATCATTTAAAGTTGGGTGGACTTTTTACATCCCCCAACTAATGTAAGGTATTCCAATATCATTTAAAGTTGGGTGGACTTTTTACCAGGACCTGAACACCCCCTCCCCCCACATCCCCAGATGTTCTCACCGAAGATCTTATCACGTATCCAACATCAGTGAACTAAGACATTACCTGTATTCTACTGAGTATATGAGTGGTTTAAGGTCATGGAGAGACAGGTCGACATTTGATTTTATCTATGGCGATTCTTTGAAAGTGTACAGTTATATTGAAGGAAATAAACACAAAAGAACTGTTAAAATCGCCGTAAAACATTAAAAAGGTATCCCATGATTACCTGGCAGATGTTGAAATGCCAGGTGTGGGGCTTCTGACATTTACACCTGGGAGTAAAATCTCAATCTACCTTGTAATCCAACAAGGATAAAGTTGTTCACGGGCCAGTTGTGTTGAGTATTATTATTTAATTATTTTTATTTAACATCAAAGAAAAATAATGAAGTTGTAAGTTAATAAATGATGAAGTTGTAAGTTGATAAATGGTGAAGTTGTAAGTTAATAAATGATAAAGTTGTAAGTTAATAAATGATGAAGTTGCAAGTTAATAAATGGTGAAGTTGTAAGTTAATAAATGGTGAAGTTGTAAGTTAATAAATGGTGAAGTTGTAAGTTAATAAATGGTGAAGTTGTAAGTTAATAAATGGTGAAGTTGTAAGTTAATAAATGATGAAATTGTAAGTTGATAAATGGTGAAGTTGTAAGTTAATAAATGATGAAGTTGTAAGTTGATAAATGGTGAAGTTGTAAGTTAATAAATGATGAAGTTGTAAGTGGATAAATGGTGAAGTTGTAAGTTAATAAATGATAAAGTTGTAAGTTAAAAATAATAAAATTGAGAGAGAGACGGAAAAAACATGTTAATCATGTTTATCTAAATACCTGAACATCTAAGAAATATGTACGGTATGAGAATAACACGGTGACCTTGAAAACAAACTTCTGTCAGTGGAAAAAAAAATATCCACAGTCGGCGCCCGAGGAGCTCGATGTGTGTGCCTATATAGATCCCTCGGGGGTGGGGGGTGGGGTGGGGGTTGCGGTTGATTGAAAAAGAACACCATCAATGGAAGTAATCAGAGAAGGAGATCACACAGAAAGAGAAACAGATCGACCCCCCCCCTCCCCCCCCCACCCTCCCTAGATAGATCACATGCATAGAGTGTGGGCCCGAGAATAGAAACGCTGTGTCGTCAGTGTGATATGTACAAGGAATGAGGATGTGTTCGAATGTCTCGACTCTCGCACGCTTTTTTACTACGCGAGTTTTTCAAGTTCGCAGCGCCGTGTCAACTTCTTGGTTGCAGGTTTACTGCAGCATGTGATGATTTCCGACTGTAAAGCGGTCATTTACGACGACATTGTCTATAAAAAGTGTGTTGATACATACGTACAGCGTGCGGGTTATTGGCGCCGGGGGGGGGGGTGGATTCTAAAAAGGCCACCCCATTCCCATATAAAAAAAAACAACCAAACAAATAAAATAACTGAAGTGATGAACACGCCCTAACCGCTCCTTGATGGTGGCTAAATAAATGCTACCCGGAATGGACCCCCAACCCCTCCCCACCACGCCTTTACCTGGTTACGCCACGTCCTCAGGAAGCGGTTAAAAAGGTAAATTTAGTGATTTATTTCCATCACCAGGACTTTGTTGGACTTTAACTTTTAATAAAATTCAAATAAAAAAAAATCAACATATTTATCTTGGAATGAAAAAAAAAACAAATAAAAAAAATGTATTAAAATGGTATTCATTTGTTTGGCGGACTAATTAATTATATTAAAAAAAAAATAAATAAAAATAATAACCTGAAAAGATCGCCTGATCAAAGTGAACCGTCACATATCCTAGATTATTATTACACGTAATTTTTTTAATGCCATTTTAATGAATAGCATATGCCCTTCAAATGAAGCAGTAGTCCAGGGTTATATAGGCATAGAGATTCAAGTAACTTAATTTAAACCAACCTCACTCCTTCGTTAATTGTAGTTTTATCGCAAACAGCTTGTAATTTAATTTTGTGACAGGAAATTATATAACTTTCATATTTTAAAACAATGCGATCCATTTTATGTTTGATGAGAGACATTAAAACAAAGTAGCTAGTTCTGCTGTTTATGTCGAGGAATGAGAGAGTAAAAAGGAGATGGAATTAATTCAAAACAGTAGTGTTGTTTTAGTCCCAGGTCATATTTTAGTTTCAGTTTTTATTTCGTTTTTTCTGTAATAATTTTAGTTTTCGTCTAGTTTTAGTCTTGCTTCTAATTTTAGTTTTAGTTTTAGTTCTCGTTGACGAAAAGTCAACATTTTCGTTAACGAAGGTTTTAGTTTTAGTTTTCGTGAACGAAAACAACACTATATTTTAGTTTCAGTTTTTATTTCGTTTTTTCTGTAATAATTTCAGTTTTCGTCTAGTTTTAGTCTTGCTGCTAATTTTAGTTTTAGTTTTAGTTCTCGTTGACGAAAAGTCAACATTTTCGTCAACGAAGGTTTTAGTTTTAGTTTTCGTCAACGAAAACAACACTATATTTTAGTTTCAGTTTTTATTTCGTTTTTTCTGTAATAATTTCAGTTTTTATCTAGTTTTAGTCTTGCTACTAATTTTAGTTTTAGTTTTAGTTCTCGTTGACGAAAAGTCAACATTTTCGTCAACGAAGGTTTTAGTTTTAGTTTTCGTCAACGAAAACAACACTACAAAACAGAGACAAACGTATATTAGAGAACACAATCTTGACAGTCAGTGTAGAATTAAATGGGGGGGGGGGGTGGAGGGAGGGGTCTGCTGATGACATTGTCAAAGATTATTTGGGGCCCAGGATTTAGAAGTGACGATCTTGACTGCCTTTTTTTATCTGTTTCACCCAAAACTACATGTGCTTGGGGTACCCTAAATTTTATTTAGACTAGGTCCTCCAAATGTTTGTATCCTGGGGGCCGCAAATGTTCTTTAGCCCAGGGCTTCCCAAACAGTCTTTAGCAATAGGGCCCCTAATAATCTTTTTCCAAGGGCCCCCTAATTTCCTTAAGCATATGGCCCCCAAATCTTCTTTTCCATCGGTCATCCAAATATTCTTTAGCTTAGGGGCCCATAAATGTTCTTTTGCCTGGGGCCCCACACGGTCTTTTTCCACTCCCCCACCACAAAACCGAAATGGGTTGAAATTTAGGCACGATCGGTTGTTTTAACGTAACCAGAGGCGCAAGTGATACGAAATCAGTGCACGACTTTTAGTTGATTGACTAAATTGGTGACGGTGGTAGATCAATATAATAATCTACTCGGGGAACTGGTTGGGTTTTTTTTTATACTGTTTTGTGTCGTTTACAGCTCCACTGGCACGACGATTAACTTCACTGTATGAGATTTTAACCTTTACTCGGAAGTGAGGTCATACATTCCAGGAAGTGATAATGAGGAGCAATATTGCACTTCCGGTGTATATGGGGGGTTTAATTACGGATAGCGTTAGCCGTGTGACGTCAATTCACATTTTACTGTGTTGACTTTGTGAGGACCGCGAGCTGCTGTGTTGTGTTTCACGTTAACGGCGAGATCGACAATGAACGGGCTGTATTATAATTACGCTGTCTCACTGGTTAGCGTTATTACTTTCATTATTATTATTATTATTATGGCCTTTGCGTCATGATTGTAATTGGGCCGTTATACGTTCATGGGGATAATATATCTGGCATTACATGTTATTACCTGCTATTAACAATATTAGAGTAATGTTTAGGATATGATTTATTAGCAATCTGACATTTAACAAAAAAAAAATATTTGACATTTCGGTTTTCCGGAGTAAGTCCATTTTACAGCATATCTACTTATGCAGTAATTCAGTGGCCCCACAACCTTTTTCTCGCCACGGACCGATCAGCGTTTGATAATTTCACCGCAGCCCGATTTTGGGGGCGGGGGGGAGAGGTGAGTAGATTATTTCTTGTCACATAATCACGAGAGAAATAAATAAAAAGGAGATAATTTAATGTTTCTTGGGCGGCCCAGTAACATTCGTTCTACGGACCGTAATCTGCCCGCGGCCCGTGGGCTGTAGACCACTGCTGTAATTGACAAAATTACATCAGTGTTTGGACTCGTATTAGTACTATGAACATTGACATGTTGGCTTTTACTTTCAGCTTTAGGGACTAAAATATCTGGCAACATATGAAGTCACACTGATCTCGGGTTTATTCTGTGGTTGCCATGGTTACCTATTCAGGAAGTATCTACCGCCATCGACCCAAGATGCCGCAACATCAAAAGAAATCTAGGCGCGCGCGAGACTTTGTTAAAAGCCAAACTGTTTGATCTGCGTCCGGTTTAAAGGGATGGGGGGGGGGGACACAAGAACCCGCTCTCTACTTTTAGACCAACCTTTTATTTTCAGCCAAGGAAGTTGTTTGTTAAAAGAATGACCCACCGTATCGTTTTACCGTTAACGGAATCACGTCATTTTCAACGCCCATTAGCTTTTTGCCAGGGAGTCTTTTGTTGCTGTAACTATACTTTCTGGACGCACAAAGTTTGATGAGGTGTGCGCTGTCACGACTTGCTGGCCAGGATTTATTTTTTGCATTTCGAACAGAAATCGGAGTGAAACTTCAAACTTCAGCCAGCACTCATTTGTGAAGATACATTGGCCTTACCGACGAACGAACATCTGGAATATAGGTGAACCGTTGCCAGTTAGGACTTAAATTATTAACGTTTACTTATTTCATTTTTTTTTTGGTTCAAAATAGGCTAACATACATTTCTCATTTCTACTCGTTTATGTAAATATCTAAATAGAAGGAGAGTAGGGGGAGGGGGAGCAGTGCAACCCGAGCGGCACCTTTTTTTTTCCCGCCAGCAATCGGCCTTTAATTTAGAACCTTTTGGTCGATTATTGAGGGGGAGTGGCGGTAGTTTCAGTGCCTGCCCCTAGCACCACTGACGCTGGTTACGTCATCGGCCGTTTAGTCCAAAAATATGATGGAAAGTAACCAATTGTATCTGGGAAAAAAAAACAACGATAAAATAACCCGGGGGGGGGGCTGCCGTCTAATTAATATCATCACCTCAGTACAACCAGACTGGAACTGACAAAAATAAAAAAAAACAACAGCAGCAGCTCCCTCACCCCCCCCCCACCCCCACATTAACACAGATCAGGTTTATTATGTTTCCCCTCTAGAGTACAGGCTGTTTTATTCTTATCATTGTTAAAAGTTCTTTCATTGATAAGGGCCCGTCGAAAGAGAGTTATGCAGGATATGACGTCAGTGACACTTTCTCCTAAACTAGAGTCCAGGTATAACTCATTACTAACCACCCCTTCACACACACACACACACTCTTTCCTTCCCCAAATCAACCAACCCCCAAATTTCTTTCACGCCCCAATGCACCCATTAGCTTCCGATTAGGTCATGCACAATTCGCAAACTGGCCGTGGGTCTGTTCCAACCTGTTACAAAAAAGACTCGGGGATTCTTGCATACCAGATAAGGGGGGGGGGGAAAGAAAGTAGGGAGAGGGAGGGGGGAGGAGGGTATTATTATTATTATTAGAAAAAAAAAAGACATGTTAGACCCAGCCTGTTTAGCATAAATATTCTGCTCAAGCCATTGTGTGGTAGACTGTGGGGAGGGGGGGGGAGAGGAGAAATGTGTTCGTGGAATTAAAGAGAATGGAGAGAAGACAGGAGCGGGGGGGGGGGTTATAGTAGGAGGTGGGGGGATGGGGGAGGAATGGTTAATTAAACCAGTTATTATTTGGGAAGCAAAGCGACTGTTACTTTTAGGAAAAACCCAGTTCTATTTTAACCCCTGGCAGTTATTACATTGGCGGATGATGTCTGCAGTGAAAAACAAGCAATTAAGCCTGTTCCATTCTGGACACAGGACGTGTTAGCGCATTTTCATGTTATGTATCAGTACGTATGCTATCTTTCAGTAAATATTTGTAAATTTTGGAAATGATTATAAATTCAATTGTGTAATGCATATATCTGTAAAAAATAAATTATAAAGACGTTTCTTTATATTTGAAAAAAAATTATTGTCTCTTAAATCTAACTACAAGTGGTTTGTGGTTACTGAAATAGGACTCATAATTGAAAACATTCGAAATTATAGTCATTTAATCGTCCGAAAACTCCGTCAATTGTTGCATAGCTCTGATACTTTCAATTAAACTCAGAACACAAGCTTACTATTTCATTTGATGAGTTTCTTAATAAATCTTGGTGAAACTACGTGCTGCAGTATTTCGCACCAAATGAACGGGCTATTGAACGTACAAGGTGTATATATAATATATAAGCCCCTTAGGAGCCCTGAAGCCCAGCCCTCAGAGGTCCTATCGCGAAATAAACTTTTGATGTACACATGGCAGGCCAAGACCTACAAAATGATATATACATCATGGGTCTAGGACTTATAGTTGCTGAGATATAGCGCTCCTTTATTAATATAGCTTATATAGTAAAAAACGGTACTAAGGCCCCTTTTACGGCCCTGAGAGGTCAGATCGCGAAATGGAAAAAAGTCATTTCTTGGCAGGCCAAGACCTACAAAATGATATATACATCATGGGTCTAGGACTTATGGTTGTTGAGATCTAGGGTGTACACGGACAGACGGACGGACAGACAAAACGGGGACAATAGAGCATTTTTTTTTCGAAAATGCTCTAAAAAAAAACAACAACATGTAATAATATTTTTAGGAATCGAAAAGAATTGGAAAGTAAGAAATAAGTGAAAGTAATGAGAGATACATAAAATGTAATGTCAGCTGTTGGTGTAGAGTAGACGGAACTTGAGGCTGTTGGAGGTGGAATTTGAGAACGTAAAGAAATAGATGAACAAAGTCAGAATGAGAGTACTGTTGTGAGATGGCACAATAGAGAGGTCTAGAGTACTGTTGTGAGATGGCACGATAGAGAGGACTAGAGTACTGTTGTGAGATGGCACGATAGAGAGGACGAGAGTACTGTTGTGAGATGGCACGGTACAGAGGACGAGAGTACTGTTGTGAGATGGCACGATAGAGAGGACTAGAGTAGTGTTGTGAGATGGCACGATAGAGAGTACTGTTGCGAGAAGTACTGTTGTGAGATGACACGATAGAGAGGACGAGAGTACTGTTGTGAGATGGCACGATAGAGAGGACGAGAGTACTGTTGTGAGATGGCACGATACAGTGGACGAGAGTACTGTTGTGAGATGACACGATAGAGAGGACGAGAGTACTGTTGTGAGATGGCACGATAGAGAGCACTGTTGCGAGAAGTACTGTTGTGAGATGGCACGATAGAGAGGACGAGAGTACTGTTGTGAGATGGCACGATAGAGAGGACGAGAGTACTGTTGTGAGATGACACGATAGAGAGGACGAGAGTACTGTTGTGAGATGGCACAGTAGAGAGGACGAGAGTACTGTTGTGAGATGACACGACAGAGAGTATTGTTGCGAGAAGTACTGTTGTGAGATGACACGACAGAGAGTACTGTTGCGAGAAGTACTGTTGTGAGATGACACGACAGAGAATACTGTTGCGAGAAGTACTGTTGTGAGATGGCACGACAGAGAGTACTGTTGCGAGAAGTACTGTTGTTAGATGGCACGACAGAGAGTTCTGTTGCGAGAAGTACTTTTGTGAGATGGCGCGACAGAGAGTACTGTTGCGAGAAGTAATGTTGTGAGATAGCACGACAGAGAGTACTGTTGCGAGAAGTACTGTTGCGAGAAGTACTGTTGTGAGATGGCACACAGAGAGGAAGATGACGTCGAGGATTGTAATAAAAATAAAATGAAACTAGGACAAACTAGGGGCTGTTAGAAGTGTGGGTCATGGGTCACCAGCTGGAATCAAGTTTATTTCCAAAAAGTTTTAAGCACTTAATCGAGAGTTAAGTCAACATGCAGCTTTTATCCATTTTTGAATATTAATTATTACCTTAATCGAGAACCCAAAACATGTTTCTTGTTGGGTTAAGGAATTGAAAAATTCTAGGAAAAATTACAGCAAGTATTAAAACAGACAATATGATAAGATAGGAGCTATTAGAAAAGACAATATGATAAGGTAGGAGCTATTAGAACAGACCAAACGATTATTAACTGGGGGAAAGTAAGTCTATGAAGCATAGATAGATAGTTAGATAAATAGATAGATAGATAGATAGATAGACGGATAGATATATATATAGATAGATAAAGATAGAGAGACACAGAGAGAGAGGGACAGAGAGAGACATAGAAAGAGATAGAGAGACAGAGACAGGAAGAGAGAGAAAGAGAGAGAGAAACAGAGACAAGAAGAGAGAGAATGAGAGAGAGAAACAGAGACAAGAAGAGAGAGAGAGAGAAAGAGAGAGAGAGAGAGAGAGACAGAGAGAGATGGGAGAGCGCTAAGTGTCGAGGAAGAAAGTACAAAAGCTGAAAGGGATAAAAAAAAGAAAGTTTGCCGGGTAAGACGAGCATGGTAAAATAGTGAGTGTTTCCCCCCTCCTCTCGTACAAGGCCTCGAATATTTCCGATAAGATTACAATGTTTGCTCTTATACTCTGACCTTGGTCACTGTTCACAGCTCTAAAGCACTGGCTGGTCAGATTTTCAGTCAAAATGGTCACTAGTCACAGTCCCACAGATTCGGATGGTCAGCTGTGAGTCTTTTTTTATTATTCGTAGTTCCTTTGCACTGGGTGGTCAGATTTTAGTCCCCTCGGTCACTCTTCATAGTTCCATATACACTGGCTGGTCATATGCTGTTGATTTGATCGAAAACACATCCTGTCCTGTCCTGTCCCGCGTGGGAGAGAGCACGTGATTCCGATGTCAAGGCCAAATGAAGTCAAAATTAAAGGAAACAATGAATCTCGTCAGGCTTTTGCAAAGGGGCTAGCATTATGCCTTAAAACCAATAGTCACTTCAAAAAAGTTTGATCTATAATGCACTTCCCATTATTTAACAAGAATTTAGGAAATGACGTGGTAGCAATAGGATTACTTTTGTTTTCATACTTCCTTTGGTCATTTGTAAAGAGGCTGCTGGTCATTATAAAAGAAAATACTATTCCTATGTATGCATACATTCCCACCTGTTTTACTTTCATAAAATATGTACACACATATGAACACCTATAATATACATCCACATATGATATACTTCATATATACACATATATTATATATATACTTACACATATAAACAGTGGCGTCACTATGGTTGGTATCACCCGGTGCGGAAAACTTAGGGTGCTACAGCTTTATATGGTGACACCCTGTACTGCTGCTTTATATGGTGACAGCTTTATATGGTGACACCCTGCGCTACTGCTTTATATGGTGACAGCTTTATATGGTGACACCCTATGCTACTGCTCTGCATGGGGAAATCATATGCTACTGCTCATGTTTGTTGAACGATAATCGATTGTAAAACCGACTATACCGAGCATTTTCTGCTATTCGGGCGGGAACGAATGGACACATCAACAGATGTGATTTCAAACGCCCTTTTTGTGGGGGCCTTATAGACTTGGTGGTGGCGCCCGTCTCCTTTCCAAGTGAGCGGCGAATATATTTTTACCGGGGATTGAACCCTATATCCTTTGCATGTGAGTCGAGTTCACTATCTACTTGGCTACCCAGCCGCCGATATACATAGACACATATAAAACACTTATGAAATAAACACACACACACATAAACATATATGACATGCATACACACATGTAAACAGTAAACACATATAATATACATACACACACATAATAGTCCACACAGAGATGCCTCCCTGTACTTACAAGTCGAACCGATGTCAGCCAAGTTAAATTCAAGAAATCGACTCCCCCCCCCCCCATTTAGTATCGCCTCCCTATTTCATCACATCGACTACATTTTTTTTTTATTTTTCAAACTCTCACCACCCACCAGGACAAGAGACAACAGTATCGTCGGACACTAAAGCTTTACGTGGGAAATCGATTCCGTTAAAACCTTCAGACACCCTTAGACTTCGACGTGTATCTATGTGTGTGTGAGTGTGTCTATATGTTTGTGTTTTCTGGTGGGGAAAAAAAAAGACGGGGGATACCAGCTTATTATCAAGCGGTCACAAAAAAACAGACAAAGTCTGTCTCAGACTCACTCGTCTGTCTCCCCCCCCCCCCACTTGTTTTTTTCCCTTTCAATGATAAAAAAAAACGAAAGGAATAAAAAAAAAACCCAAAAAAAAAAATCCTTTCGGTCCTCAAAGTCGTAAGGCCAAACTGTTCCAAGAGCTTGATATCATCACTCCACCATTTGGATCCGGACACAAAGTCAAAAAGAAATAGTGGAAACTTGAACTTTTGAACCATCGGGCCAAATTGGAATTAACCTTCCAAGAGCGAGGCAGCTTGACAGGGAATTATTTCTCTGTTTATTCTATTACTGGGGTACTTGGTAATAACGATGTCCGTACCGAGGTTGGGGAGTGGGGGTGGGGGTTGGGGGTTGGCGGCCACGCGGGGTGTGGGGGGGTGGGTGATGAAAGAATGGACAGATGAAACCAGAAGATCGACATGACAGTGAGGGATTATATATATATATATATATATATATATATATATATATATATATATATATATATATATATATATATGAGTGCTTGTGTGTGTGTGTGTGTCCAAGATGTGTGTGGATGTAATACTCTGTGTGTGTGTGAGGGAGAGTGTGTGGAGTAATAGAAGAGGAGCGTGAACTCCAGGAGCATTAGTTCGAATAGAATGCCCAGTGCGGCGTTCGTCTAATTTCCATTTTGTCTGGGACATTAGTCTCAGGTCCGTTCTTTTATTGGACTTACGGTGACCCATGGCTGCCCGATTGTTTACGTTCACTGTTTCCACGGTGACCCATGGCTGCCCGATTGTTTACGTTCGCTGTTTCCACGGTGACCCATGGCTGCCCGATTGTTTACGTTCAATGTTTCCACGGTGACCCATGGCTGCCCGATTGTTTACGTTCGCTGTTTCCACGGTGACCCATGGCTGCCCGATTGTTTACGTTCGCTGTTTCCACGGTGACCCATGGCTATCCGATTGTTTACGTTCGCTGTTTCCCCCCTTGTCTCAAAAAAAAAAATATGCTATACCTGGTGGCCGTACAGTAACGGAGGAAACGGATGGTAGTAAACAATTATCGACAATCATGTGTGGCCTACATAGTATTTCAAGGTAACTTTCATGAAGTTACGAGTTTTCATTTTTTATTATCAGTTGATATGTGTCAGGACGAGTGCCGCATTCCATATTATATACCAGTGCACTATACTTTAAGTAACCTTCCCACCAGTGTGTGTGTGTGTGACGCCCCTGTAAGGATGAGATGAAATCTCTTTGCTCCTACAAAGCACTAATGGGACGGTTTTTATGGTGCCCTTCTTTCATCCCCAACCATAGCCAATAGTACAATGACCACGGAGGCACCACGCGAGATATATCGGGAACTTGAGCCAAAAAAAAAATAATAATTCCTTGGTCCTCACCGGAGATTGAACCAGGTGCCCTCAGGTCGACAGTCGCGCGCTTTATCGCACGACCATCCGTTCCTTTCCTTCCCACCAGTCTCGCACTTTCGTTCTCCTAACCTGAAAAGATCCCGCGAATGGAGATTTTTTGTTTATAGCTTTAGCAAAGCAAACGTTTGTTTCAAGCCCCGATTATGACACTCGACCAAGGCCCCACAAAAGACCATGGGGCTCTGCCCCGCATACAGCATTTGACCTAAGTTCACGCATATGGCAATTAGTCCCGCATTACAGTTCTCGACCTAGTATCCGCATATGGCACTCGCCCTGAGCACCGGAAACGATACTAGACCTAGCAACGCATGCGACACTTGCCCTGGGTACGTCATTCGACACTGGACATAGGCCCTTCCCCCTCCCTCCTTCCCCCACCTACTGCTGAGGCCACCTCTAGTAACCGTAATACATTTTAATAAAAAAGCTTTAGCCGCGTTCGGCCACCATAGCATTACACCATTGACCCGTGTTAAAACAGCATACGAAATATTTCCACCAACGGCTCATTACCATGTCGTCTCCTGAACTCTCTCCTTGTCTTCGAGCCCAGCCCTCAGTGAACCCTCGGTCTTACCGCACCCCCCCCCCACCCCGACTCTCTCTCTCTGTCCCATCGATTAAAAAATGTAATATTGACAATTTAATTGCCGGTTTAAACTTTAACCAGTTGAGCTGTTGAGACGGCGGCTTGCCATGTTGTATTTCGGTCCATGCCATGGATTTGAAATCCGTCTTTTGGGAATCTAATGAAAGTTAAGTCAACATCCACGCAGCTTGACGTCACTCAGACCTGGCACCGAGATGGAAACGCTATCAAACGTATCTCAGCGACATCTGGTTTTAAAAATACAAACCCGAAAGGAGAGAAAGAGGTAGTTATCGAGGTGAGCATTTCAAAGTAGTGGGGGGGGGGGGGGGAGAGAGAGAGGGAGAGAGAGAGAGAGAGAGAGAAACCCAAAAAGGTAGAGCTATAACCCGAAACTAAACAAGGGCAGAAATTCTGATGAAGTAAAATGATATCGAATGTAGGGAAAAATCAATTTTGAGGTAACACGAGTAATGAAGAGCAAATGACAAAGGGAGAGCTAGGGAGGTGGGGGGGGGGAGAGAAAGAAAGAGGAAGAGATAAAGGAAGACAGAGTAAGCTTGGAACAAATTGCGTTTTGTTATGAGAATCTTCGTTGGGTATGCGGGTTCGGTTATTTTTGTTGTTGTTGTTGAGGTTTGTATCTGTTAACTGTACTTACAGTGAGGTTTGTATCTGTTAACTGTACTTACAGTGAGGTTTATATTTGTTAACTGTACTTACAGTGAGGTTTGTATCTGTTAACTTTACTTACAGTGAGGTTTGTATCTGTTAACTGTACTTACAGTGAGTTTTGTATCTGTTAACTGTACTTACAGTGAGTTTTGTATCTGTTAACTGTACTTACAGTGAGGTTTGTATCTGTTAACTGTACTTACAGTGAGGTTTGTATCTGTTAACTGTACTTACAGTGAGGTTTGTATCTGTTAACTGTACTTACAGTGAGGTTTGTATCTGTTAACTGTACTTACAGTGAGGTTTGTATCTGTTAACTGTACTTACAGTGAGGTTTGTATCTGCACCTAGATTGATTCAAGTGGTATATTCAGCTAATATGGTCTATGTTTGTATCTGTAGCTAGGTTGGTTTAAATAGTATATTCAGCTAATATGGTCTATGTTTGTATCTGTAGCTAGGTTGATTCAAGTAGTATATTCAGATAATATGGTCTATGTTTGTATCTGTAGCTAGGTTGGTTTAAATAGTATATTCAGCTAATATGGTCTATGTTTGTATCTGTAGCTAGGTTGGTTTAAATAGTATATTCAGCTAATATGGTCTATGTTTGTATCTGTAGCTAGGTTGGTTTAAATAGTATATTCAGCTAATATGGTCTATGTTTGTATCTGTAGCTAGGTTGGTTTAAATAGTATATTCAGCTAATATGGTCTATGTTTGTATCTGTAGCTAGGTTGGTTTAAATATTATGATCAGCTAATTTGGTCAATGTTGCATCTGTAGCTAGGTTGATGAATGCTACATTATATCAACACATTTGTTGAGTCTGTAAATAACAGTTGCGCCTTACGCGGATATATTATTGGTGCAATATGGTCATACACAGCCCCGTAGAGTGAACATTCTACAGGAGGGGCCAGGTATTATACAGCAGGGGCCAGGCAATACCAGGAGGGGGGGGGAAGGTAATACATTTTACTAAGTAGAACAAATAAGCAGGGGGGTGCAGACAAAACGCAGGGGGGGCCTGGCCCCCTGGCTCCCCGCACGCTAGGGGCCTGGTCATACACATTCCGAGCTATGGAACTGCAAAACAAATATTTCCTCACGGTGTATCTACAAACAACACACATATTATTTTTTGTCTAGTTTGATATGTTTGAAGAACATATTTTAAAATGTTTGTATTAATAAATGATACATTTTTGAATGTCTGTGAATGACACATTTTTAAGTGTATGTATTTGTGAATGACACATTTTTAAGTGTATGTATTTGTGAATGACACATTTTTAAATGTATGTATTAGTGAATGACATATTTTTAAATGTATGTATTTGTGAATGACACATTTTAAAGCTAAAACATTAGACCACCGCGCTTTAGTTGACGGTTATAAACACAAATTTGACGCCATTGATTTGTGTTCCTGGTATCTGACATTTAAAAAATATATAGTGGAGCGCATGGTATATATATAATCAACCTCGTCTGAAACTTCAAAAAAAAATTCGCTTTTTTATGTCTAATGTCAAGACGAGTCAATAGTTAAACCTATTTCAGGAGCAATTATTTCCATTAAATCCAGTTCAAGCTATGCTTTATAATTGTACAGTATCCAAATATTTTCCACAAAGATTAAAGGACAGATATCAAAGTGTGCAGACAGCGAAATGCAGAAGGAAAAAAAGTAAACTTTTATTTATCGAAAAAAAAAAAAAAAAACAACCCAACTTCGTATCGTGTAATTTTCGAAGTCAATATTGACAGAAACACTCGGCAAAAACTGCAGTTTAAAAATAAACGTCAACAGCAAATAAAGCGTCATTAGTCTAGTCAAAAAGGTTATCTGTCACGTGACAGACTGTTTATGCAAGATGGCCGCTGCTTCTCCTACTGCCCACTTGTCCGACTTCAGGTGGGTATTACATAATAAAGGGCGCCAGATTGCATCGGCTAGCCTTGAGATTTTTTTTGTTTGTTTTTGTTTTGTTTTGTTTTGGCCAATATGTTGCACTCTTGAATACAGGGGGGGGGGGGGAACAAAAAAAATGTTGTCCCAGGGATGTCGCAATGTCCTGGATGGAGTGATGTCATATCATCAACATCAGCAGACAACAGGCCACTTTAAACACAGCAGACTTTACGGATACCGCCAAATTTGGACGTTCCCTCGCCCCCCCTCCCCCAAGTTCCCCCCCACCCCCGCACCAATTAAGGGGCCAACGCTGAGCAGTGTGCCGGCTCCATGTCATTAAAAAAAACAAAACAGCAAAAGCAGCAATAGCAGTAACAGCAGCAATAGCAGTAACAGCGCATTTTTTTTTTTGTATTTTTGTTGCTTGATATCACTCATCCAGAATTGTGTGTGTGTGTGTGTGTGTGTGTGTGTGTGTGTGATAAGAGGAAAGTGTATTGTGTGTCTTGAAATGTGTGTGAGAATCTGTACGAAAAACAGAGGAGAGAGAGAGATAGAGATAAGAGAGAGAGAGAGAAAGAAAGAGAGAGAGAGAAAGAGAGAAAAACAGAGAGAAACAGACATAGAGAGAGAGAGAGAGAGAGAGAGAGAGAGAGTTAGAAAGATAGAGAAAGGGAGTAAGAAAGAGAGAAAAACAGAGAGAAACAAAGACATAGAGAGAGAGAGAGAGAGAGGGAGAGAGAGAAAAAGAGAGAAAGAGAGAGAGAGAGAGAGAAAGACAGAAAGAAAGAATGCACGGAGAGAGAGAGGACGTTGGAGGGGGTATATAAGGCAGCACACTGTATAGAATCTTAGATACCTTAGATAGTTATTACTGTTATCTGTATCTGTTATTGTTCCCCCCTCCCCTCATTCCCCAACCACCCGGGCTATAGGTTCAGGTCGTATTATTGCCACATATGTCATTCTAACCAACATGCAGTTGAAGGAAGAGGTGGTGAAAGGGGGGTTAGAAGAATTCATTTAACTGAACCCACGTGTGCAATCATCACTGACCTCAATGATCTACTAATGTATTCATGGATTCTCAAACATTGAATCAAAGGGAACAACACAACACACAATGATGTCTGAGATTGTTTTTTGACACCGATTAAAACTTTCTTACGCTAAAGTCAACATTCTCAACATTTTCTCTCTCTTGATTAGTTTTCTATATTTTATTTTCTCTTCCAATCGCCTTAATTCAAATAAAATTATTTTTAATGGAACTATTCTCACAGCCGATAATTTATTGGTCAAACTATAGAGTTAAGTCCCTTTTACACACTATATTATAGAGTTATGTCCCTTGGTTTCCCCAATTGCATTTATTTGTACTAATCGTCAGTTATTGATTCGGGATGTATATTCCCTCTTAATAAACTTGCTGTCACAATATGAAACACGCCATTCTTTTTTCTTAAACGTTTTAACACAAAACGAAACAAATGCAGCCAATTTATATTCCAAATGCTATGTGATACATTATTGTTTTAATTTAATTCCTATTGCCAGGGGTTCAATGCAGTGTGTATGAAGTTCCTCTGTAAGGATGATATCGAATCTTGAAACCTCTTAGATCCTATAAGCCACTAATGGGAATAGTGCATATATGGTGCCCTTCTTTCATCCCTCCCCCCAGCATATCCGATAGTGCAATGGCCATGAAGGCACCACGGGAGACATGGGTGGAACTTTCAACATGGTCGACGGTCTAGCACTCCTGACCATGCGTCCCGTTCGATGCAGTAGAAGGTGTCCATCTTTGTATACTACCATCTCTACAACGTCTGATCTGTCAACATGACACTACTTAGACATTTTATTCCAGGAAATGTATTTACCAGGATAAATCAGTGGTCTTCTGAGTAGATATACGTGTGTGTGGGGGGGGGGTGCGTGTGTGTGTTTTTATGAGTCGGTGTGTGTGTGTGTGTGTTTTAAACTGAATTGTACTAAATCTGATGTTAAATGAGTCATATTTATATAGACCTCGGTACAAAACCTCCCAAGAGCTGATATCGATGTCCATGTACACAAAACATATAACTGACATTGTCACATTAAATAGATACAGTGCATGGAGCTATAAGAAATAAAAAGTTGCAGTGTTTTTTGTTAAGTGAACGAAAGAAAAGAATTAATAGCATTCAGCAACAAGAATGTGTTTTTGCTAGAAACCAAGGAATGCAGGGTAAAAATGTATCGATACATATATAAATGTATGTATATATATATATATATATATATATATATATATATATATATATATATATATACATAGAATGCACCATTTACATATCAAAATAAGAAACATTTGTTTTCAAAATATAGAACAAAATATATTTTAAAAATGTACTTGCAGATTTAAAGATAAAGGCTTGTGCAATGTTGACTAGAATTACAAAAATGTGAGCCTGTAAGGCAGTCACGTGTTACATCCATAGTGAAACAGGGAGTAATCAAAGTTTGGTGGGGAGAAGAGTTGGGGGGGGCGAGGGAGGGGGAGGGTAAGATACACACCATGAACAAAACCCATCCAATACAACATAAACATCAACGGACTATCAACTTACCTTAGCCATGTCCACCAACGTACTCTGGTTCTCCGTTAACTTCCTCTGGTCCATCTTCACCCTCCGTAAACTGTCAGAAAGATGAGAGTTCGAAGTTGGAACAAGATGTGGAACTAAATAATTTTGATTTGTTTTTTTTTTCATTAAGTTTCAAAAGCTACATTTTTTTAAAGTCTTCATGTTCGCACAATGTTATAAAGAAAATATTTTAACACAAAAACAGCAAGTAATAAACAGTGGTGATGATAATAATAATAGACAATATGTTTATATTTGAGCGAGTGTTTAACAGTGCAAGGGTTTGATCAGGTACAAGGGATGGAGGTGGGGGGGGGGAGGGAGTGAGGCGGTTCATTACCATGGGGTCTCCGAAGCTCAAGGGTGGGGGCCCAATTATACCGAAGAATTATAACTTTTCAAACTGTAATTTGAATCTTTGGAGGGGACTGCAAGCCGACTTTGCACTTGGGCCCTGAATTTCTCTCGGCGAATCTGTTTTGATATTTAGATTGTTCGTTGAAGTGGACTTTTTGTAATGTTTTTTTTTGACAGAACGGAGGTTGAGATTGTTCGTTGAAGTGGGACTTGTATTTTATTTTTTGACAGAACGGAGGTTTAGACTGTTCGTTGAAGTGGGACTTGTATTTTATTTTTTGACAGAACGAAGGTTTAGACTGTTCGTTGAAGTGGGACTTGTATTTTATTTTTTGACGGAACGGAGGTTTAGATTGTTCGTTGAAGTGGGACTTGTATTTTATTTTTTGACAGAACGGAGGATCTTGTGGTACAGCGCTCAGTTGTTGACCTAAGGGTCCCGGGCTCAACATGCCGTGGGAAAATTTCAGGCCATGGTGAAAGTTACCTCCCTTTCTCCCGTGGAGCCTCCATGGCCATTGCACCATCGGCTATGATGGGTATGAAATAAGGGCACTGAAACAAAGTCCAATAGTGGTTTGTAGGGATCTAAGAGATAAACATCCCATCCTTACAGGGACTTCACAGAGAATGCTTAAAATGATTTTTCCCCCAACCTTAGCCTAATAGGCCACCGGAGCAGATGAAGTGTAGAATTCACCTATTTCTATAACCATGGCATTTTTTTTTTAAAGTTAGCTAAACGCTTAGCCCTCACTAATGTCAGGTGACCATTTAAAGCTGGGTGGACTTGTAGGACTTAACACCAAATTTCACTTGAAAAAAATTTACTGAGTCCTCATCGAGGATCGAACAGCCCAGCGCTCTACACCGCTCGATCATCCGTCCCCAACCCCCACCCCCACCCCCAACCTTTATGCCTAACACAAAAACCTTTGTCCTCGCTGGAAGGCATTTCGTGCAATGCCCGTGCCTATATATTTGCTGATAATTGTAGACTTATCTTCATGATTCTTTTGTTAATAAATATGATAGCATCTTAGAGCAATCATTATTCAAACAATCTACGTGTATATTTAACTCAAAAATGTGAATGTATTTAGTTAAAATAAAAAAAAATAGTTTGCGGAAACGGATTAATCCATCCTAAATGATGTTAATGGTAATAAAAAGTGCTGACTTTGGAATATGAACCATTTGGAAATCGAAAGTCGTTTAGGAACGAAATATATCTGAGCTATGAATGAATTTATTCCCCAGGTTTGTGCACTACAAAACAACACACCTTTTATAATTATTTTGTACGGGACCAAAACAGATGAAATAATAACAAAAAAGGTGCGGTACATTGATAGAGTGTCCTTGATGGACATGTCCACTAATTTTACTTGAAAACGTTGGGCCCGGCCCCACGGACATCCTTCCCCTCCCACCTCATTTAGGTTAATTTCTTCGCACTCTGACCACGGCCATCCAACTTCCGCGTCTGGATCAAAACAGATTCATTGACGGACTAGCTCGCGGGGACTCGACTACCCCAGCCATGTTGCGGGTCCACATCGGGCCCGCAATTTAGATTCGCAAGGGTTAACATGATTATTATTATTCTTAATCAGGGGAATCGGTGAACTAGAAAAGGAAGTCTACCCCCCCCCCAATCCAAACACTGGAAGCGGTGGTCGGCCCAGATACGTTGCATGAATAAACTGAAAGTTATGGTTTGCCTCCAGGCACCGATTATGGACGATGGTTGGGTCAGGACTGGGGGGGGGGGAGGGGAGGTGCGGGATAGCTGATGATTATCTTCAGCGTGTAGACTCACAGGCTGCGCTCTAGAAATGGATCAATATACGTGCAATATCTATCTATCTAATCTATTTATCTATGTATATATCCATCCATCCATCCATCTTGTCTTTCCGCTTGCCAGTCTGTCTGTTTGTCAGTCTATATCTTTTCGTCTGTCTCTATGTCCATCTGCCTGTTTGTCTGTCTGTCTTGTCTTGTTTTAACATGTCATTTTAAATTTTGAGATGGCCAATTCAAGCCTCTGTCTGTGGGCCAGCCTGCGGGTCTGTCTACAGTTTATATCCAGCAGGGGAGACCACTCATGAAGTTAATGAGAGCCGCAATCCGGTTTTTTTTTATTTTAGTAAAAACACTTTACAGAGCAGCAACATTGACAATTTATCAAAATTGAGTGCACATAATAGATTCAAATTATGAATAAAACAACAAATAAACAAAATACTAGGATACTGAGAGGGTCAGAAATCTTATCGAGGAGCCGCCTTTGACCATTCTGTATATATATATATATATATATATATATATATATATATATATACACACACACATCGGAGCGGTTCTTATGTTTTTGGGGGTTCCTAGGCACAATTACAATTGAGGACTCTGTATGAAGGTTAAACAGCCTCAATTTGGGGGAGAGGCAGTGTCGGTAGCGGTGGGTGGGGGGATGGGGAGGGGTTACCTATCAAAGTGTAACGGCCCCGTATACAGACACAACACAAGCAGACACAACTGACACAAACAAATCCCTTCCACTCTATAACCTGTGAATGGCTTGAAGGAATTTTCTTTGGTGTGATCTGACCTTGCTGACGTTGACCTTCTTGACCAGCTTGGTGTACCTGTATATGAGCCAGGTCTCCCTCAGGACATTGGCCGCGGCATTTTTCAACTGTGGAGATGGACGAGATACGTTCAGGTGAGTGGAGATGGTCACATTATATAAGGCAGTTAGAAGGAGAGCATTTTTAGTATTATTGAATATTATGTCTAGGTTAAATAATATATATATATATATATATATGTGTGTGTGTGTGTGTATAAGCGATTTGGGCTCTGCGGTAAATCGAAAGTAAAGAATTAATAGAACAGTATTCCAGTTTAAAATACAATCAAGAAAAAATCGGATCTGCCCGAAACCAAAAAATAACCTAGCCTACCTATCAAGCCTAAGGGGATATAACTCTATGCAAAGGTTTTGCAGGGTAAAGCTAGTATAACATAGTACAGATGATGAAGTCTATACATATCGCAATATAGTAAAGCTGTGAAGGTCGAAATGTGAAAAGGCGAGAGTGGACTGTAATTCATTTTTTTTTTAAATTTTGTTATTAAAAAAAAATGATATCCAAACTAGCACTGGTCCCCAACCCCCGGGCCGCAGACCGGTACCGGTCTGTGGAACGAATGATACTGGTCCGCCAAAGAAACATTAAATTATTGTGCGACGTTCCATGGACGAGAAGTAATTAACGCCACACCCCCTCCCCTTCCAGTGGGCCCCGGTGAAATTATCAAACGCTGACTGGGTCCGTGGCGAGCAAAAGGTTGGGGATCACTGGACTCTATTGGACCTACGCATGGGCGTATTCATGGGAGGGGGGCATTATGAAAAAAATGTCATATTAGAGAGGGGCATTTGCTCCCCCCCCCCTTACATTTAAAAAAAATGTCATAAAGTTGTTATTTGCCCCTCCCCCTGGAAAATTTTTGCCCCCCCCTGGAAAAATTCCTAGCGACGCCCATGGATCTACGGTATGTGTCTTTTTTTTTTAATTTAGAAAAACGAGAAATTGTTTGAAAAAAAAATTCATGTGAAATAATACTTACTAAAAATTTAGGTACTTTTTTTTTAAAAGTGTAAAATAAAATGAAAACAAAGGGGAGAAGGAAATTGTGTAAAAATGTGAAATTAGAAATTCGCCTGCAAGACATTGTTTGATTGATCTATTTTTTTCATACCGGATATAGGTCATGGTTGAAATTAAAAAAAAAAACAAAAATAAAAGTTAGAGAAAATTTTTTTTTACTTTGAACTTCTATTACATCAGTGGTAGGTCACCATATGTAGGTCACGACCTGATCTCAATTGGGTCATCAATGAACATTAAACCTGTTGACTTTTGACTTTTTTAAACGTTAATTTTTTCCCACCCAACTTTTCTCCCATCCATGCCACTTTATTTTTTTGGTTGTTGACGTTTTATACCGCTACGTTTTTATTTAAACCTAATGACAATTTCATCGCCACCCCTAAATATTATGTGTATATTGAGTTGCTAATCTATATGCCACCTTTAAATATTATGTGTATATTGAGTTGCTAATCTATATGCCACCTTTAAATATTATGTGTATATTGAGTTGCTAATCTATATGCCACCTTTAAATATTATGTGTATATTGAGTTGCTAATCTATATGCCACCTTTAAATATTATGTGTATATTACGATTTTCTAATCTATATTACTTTATATTTATATTACAATCCAAAATTTGTTTAAGATTTGATTTTTTTTTTTTTTAGAATTGAGCATCTTATAAATATTAAATCAAGAACAGCCTAACAGTGAATAGTGCTATCACTGACGGTAAAACGCTCGACTGTCGACCTGAAGGTACCTGGTTCGATCTCCGCCGATGACCAAGGAAATAGTTCCCGATATATTTCCCGTGGTGCCTCCATGGCCATTGCACTATCGGCTATGGTGGGGATGAAAGAAGGGCATCATAAAAAAAAAAACCTTCCCATTAGTGGTTTATAGGATCTAAGAGATTTCATCTCATCCTTACAGGGACTTCACACACATCACTGACGGTCAACCTACCCGTTTGGTCAGCTGTGTGTCCATCATGAAGTAATGCACATGTTTCTCCGCCCTGCTGAGTTCCAGTTTCCTGGCGATGACCGCCACAACAAGAGCGGTGCACCCTGAACCCTGCAACACATTAAAAAAAAAATTTGTATACGTCAAATAAACATCCAAAATGTTTGGAGTCTAAACCAAGGAATCTACACACTGAAAGAGTCCATGACAGACTGGGTAGCTTTCATCATATGAAACATTCAAGATCGTTTAAACTATACAAGTGGAACAGCAGAGAAGCGGATTTAAGTAGACAACGGACGGAATTGACACACTGCACGGTACCGGTCCGTGGAACGAATGATTCTGGGCCGCGCAAGATCTATTAAATTATTTCCTCTTTATTTATTTACCCAGTGGCGTACCTAGGGAAGGGGGGGGCGGTGGGTGCCGTCCGCACCGGGCGGCACTTTTTATTACTTTTTAGGGGGGGGGGGGCGGCAAAATGTATAGATTAAATTGAAATACCTAAATGAGAGGGCGGCAAAATCGTCTTCCGCCCTGGGCGGCCGATACCCAAGCTACGCCGCTGTATTTACCTATTGATTGTTCGACTTTCCATGGACGAGAAATAATCAACGTCCCCTCCCCCCCCCCCTCCAGTGGCCCGCGGTGAAATTATCAAACGCTGACCGGTCCGTGGCTAGAAAAAGGTTGGCGACCACTGATCTATGAGATTTTAAAGAGTAGATTTGACATACTTCAGACATTTTAGGCTAGCGTGCCCAAAAGGCCAGAAACTCGTTAGACGTGAAATGTAAATAAGTTACAAAAACAACAACAACAACAACAATAACAACCCAACAACATCAACAACAACAACAACAACTAAACCGTAATGGTGTTGGGTGTTTGACAGGAAGTTTTCACACCAAGGGGCGTTTTTAAAAAAAAATGATGCTAGGAGGCGCTAGCATGAAAGTAGACACCCAGAGAAACGATAGGGAAGAAGGAACTGGTAAAGTGCACGGTATGCAGATGTAGACCCCCCCGGTACAAAAATAAAACGGTTGAAGACTCTATCCCCCCCTCCCCGTTAGGTTTAAACAAATAGAATTCACAACATACCCCAGACACCGTGACCTAAATCGTGGAAATAATTCAAAGAAAAAAAAAACAATATGTCTAGAACATGAGCGGACACCTTGCCCAGCCTAAGTAAACACACTTATGTACTATGGGACACTTTGTTGGTCGTCTGCCTTGCAGACTAAACTAATATAGTGTGAGTGTATGTGTGTGTGGGGGGGGGGGTAGAATTAAAAATATTGAAGTGGATGGGGGGGGGGGTAACGGGAGTGAAAATGGACTGAGCGTGATCAACTGACCGCCTTACTGGAAGTACTGGGAAAGGGAAACAATGCTGTAAGTACTGAGAAAGGGAAACAATGCTGGAAGTACTGGGAAAGGGAAACAATGCTGGAAGTACTGGGAAAGGGAAACAATGCTGGAAGTACTGGGAAAGGGAAACAATGCTGTAAGTACTGAGAAAGGGAAACAATGCTGGAAGTACTGGGAAAGGGAAACAATGCTGGAAGGATAGATGTATCTTTTTTTTTTGTTTTCTGAATTTTCGGCCCAAAAATCGTCTCAAGAGCTGGCTGGTGTCGGTTCTAGATAACATCGAGATGCTGGATACAAAAACAGGGGCGTGTCCACTAGAGAACTTCTCATTCCCAAAAGGAACATCAGGAGGCCATAGGAATACAATTCGTATGATCAACTACAATTTTTTTTATTTACATAGAACTACTTCATTACTCGCTACATAGTATTACTTCATTACTTACTACTTAGTATTACTTCATTACTTACTACTTAGTATTACTTCATTACTTACTACTTAGTATTACTTCATTACTTACTACTTAGTAATTACTTCATTACTCGCTACATAGTATTACTTCATTACTTACTACATAGTATTACTTCATTACTTACTACTTAGTATTATTTCATTACTTACTACTTAGTATTACTTCATTACTCGCTACTTAGTATTACTTCATTACTCGCTATATATTATTACTTCATTACTCGCTACTTAGTATTACTTCATTACTTGCTACTTAGTATTACTTCATTACTCGCTACTTAGTATTACTTCATTACTCGCTACATAGTATTACTTCATTACTCGCTACGTTCAGTCGCTAATCACCAATGTTCCATCAGTCGCTAATCACCAATGCTCCATCGGTCGCTAGTCACCAATGTTCCATCAGTCACTAATCACCAATGTTCCATCAGTTGCTAATCACCAAAGTTACATCAGTCACTAATCACCAATGTTCCATCAGTTGCTAATCACCAAAGTTACATCAGTCACTAATCACCAATGTTCCATCAGTTGCTAATCACCAAAGTTACATCAGTCACTAATCACCAATGTTCCATCATTCACTAATCACCAATGTTCCTCCATCGGTCGCTAATCACCAATGTTCCATCAGCCACTAATCACCAATGTTCCATCAGTCGCTAATCAAAAGTAATCATCAATGTTCCACCAGTCGCTAGTCACCAATGTTCCATCAGTCGCTAATTAACCAATGTTCCATCGGTCGCTAGTCACCAATGTTCCATCAGTTGCTAATCACCAAAGTTACATCAGTCACTAATCACCAATGTTCCATCAGTTGCTAATCACCAAAGTTACATCAGTCACTAATCACCAGTGTTCCATCATTCACTAATCACCAATGTTCCTCCATCGGTCGCTAATCACCAATGTTCCATCAGTCACTAATCACCAATGTTCCATCAGTCGCTAATCAAAAGTAATTACCAATGTTCCATCGGTCGCTAGTCACCAATGTTCCATCAGTCACTAATCACCAATGTTCCATCAGTCGCTAATCAAAAGTAATTACCAATGTTCCATCGGTCGCTAGTCACCAATGTTCCATCAGTCGCTAATTAACCAATGTTCCATCAGTCACTAATCGCCAATGTTCCATCAGTCGCTAATCAAAAGTAATTACCAATGTTCCATCGGTCGCTAGTCACCAATGTTCCATCAGTCGCTAGTCACCAATGTTCCATCAGTCGCCTCTGTTCCATTAGACGCTGATGTCAGCGGTATAAGTTTACTGAGACATTTTACAAAATTATGGATAACTCCCCGAGGAAAGACACATAGTTTAGACAACTCTTAAAATTAAATCCGGGTGATTATCATCTGGTCCATTTACTTAAAACTGAGTGTCGTTGTCTTGTTCCGATTCTCGCTTATTCGGTCTTATACGCGGAAATCGTCATAAATCCACGTTAAGCAAGAAATCCGGGCCAAACGTTTCTACGCGGACAAATAAACTTTTTTTAAAAAAAGGAAAGAGGTTAGGGAGGAAATGGCGAAACGCTTTATCTTATAGAACACCTCAGTAATTGTAAAACATCTCAGAACATCTCAGCAATTGTAGAACATCTCAGAACATCTCAGTAATTGTAGAAGATATAGAGGCAATACTAATCCAGAACATCTCAGTAATTGTAGAAGATATAGAGGCAACATCTCAGTAAACCTGTCAAAATATTTGACACTGTCAATCATTGTTTCCCTTGAGGTGCACACTATCCTTCATAGATGTGCACACAAGAGAGTGTCCCCCACTCCCCCACAAAGACGCCTGAGGCGATATTGTGATTGCAGCACTTGTGAATCTTCGCAACTTAAACATCGAACTTCCAACCAAAAAAAAAAATAGAAAAAAAATAAACACGGTTTTATGGTCTGTCGGAGCTAAAGTTGAAACGATTTTTTTTAGAGCGCGTCCCCGTCCTCCTCCCTGAAACCGATCACTCCCACACGACGACCCCCCCCCCTTAACTCTTTAACCCCCTCCCGCCCCCAGCTGCCAGAATCGTGCATCGGATCTCGGCGTGAGCAAGAAAATAAAGTGTGGCACTCCTCTGTTACAATGCAGTGGGGGGGGGGGAACAAACATAAAAAAAAAACACGCAAGCACGCACGCATTCACACATATACGGGGTTCACCCCTCATCTCCCTAGAGACAGCTAAGATACGCTCCTTGTTATTGCAACCCAAGCAGTTAATGATCTTCAGATTACTGCGTCCGGCGAGGTTCGTCTGGCTGGAGAATTTTTTTTTCTATATTTTTACCCTTTTAAAGTTCTCCAAGCTCATCTTCGCAATAGACAATTTACAACTGTATGTGTTGATGGCTCATGTCACGTTGGATACCATCAGCTCGTGTGAATAGTAACGTTTCAAGATATTCGGACGAAATCTTTTCCAATACATGTACTAAAAATGTTAACACTTCGATATCGAGACAATTTCCCTGAATGATACAAATGTAATTGTAAAGACTGTTTTACTTTTAAACAGACGAAATATTTTTTCCTATTTAACATTCGGATATTGAGATATAAATGTACTTAGAAATGTTTAGACTTCGATATTTTGACTTATTTTTTCACATTATAACATTTTCAAGACTTCGTTTATTTAGATATTTTCCCCATACCACAAATGTTAAGACTCATAATAAAATACATACTATTTTGTTTCCATTTTATCGTTTGGATTTTGTGGTTTAACTGTACAAGCTCTTAAAGAAATGTACAGACTTCGTGATATTTTTATAGTCCTGTGATAATAAGACTCTATAGACCTTTACAACCACTGATCGGGTGATGTTTTTATGTGTAAAGTCCCTGTCAGGATGAGACGAAATCTCTTTTAGCTCCTATAAACCACTAATGGGACGGTTTTCATGGTGCCCTTCTTTCATCCCCTATCATAGCCGATAGTGCAAGGGTGATGATGAGGGTACCACAGGAAGACTTTGCGGGGGGGGGGGGAGGGGGAGGGGGGGAAGGGACTTTCACACAGACCTGACATATCTACTGGTCTTCACCGGAGGATCGAACCCGGGGACCCCCCCCCCCCAGGTCGGTGTCTGTAGTGCCTCTCTTTTACACTCATTAAAGCGACATAGGAGGCACAACAATTAGGTGGGCACCCACCCAACTAAACTTGGGAACTTTTATGAGGTCCTTGAGAAAATACATAGTCTTTCAGGCGATGAATGAACAAAACTTTCCCCCCTCCCCCCACGGTGTCGCCAGTCAGAACATATTTCGTACGAACACCGGGGGGGGGGGGAGGGAGGGAGGGAGGGAGGTTAGAACATTTAGACTTTTAATATCTAGACTCAATTTAATTCGAGTGACGAAATGGCCACTTAATGAGCATGTTACACCAGACATACTTGAATACACTCTGCGAGATAGACACATGTCAAATAATGTAATGATATCTACACAACTGACATATAACACTTCTTATATTGAGTGGGGGGGGGAATTCGAAGAAATAACAACAGCAATAACAATAACAACACCAGTAATAAATAAAATGCATGTACAACATGAACAAATAAATTTTAAAAAATAAGATTTTTAAAATAAACATTTGCAAGGTAAACAAACCAAAAAGCTACCTGTCTTCTGTGAATCTATTCACGTATTTACCCCTTCAAACGAAATACAGACAACACCAGAAGAAAATTGTTTACAAAATAAACAAAACCACTGCTAACTTTGTGTCTATGTAATAAGAAACAAAAAATAATTGACACTTTTTTTTCCTTGTTTTGTTTTCAAAGAAAATAGTTTCCACAGAAATGCGTTGTATGGAGATAGAGAAGACATAATGAAGCGAATGCAAAATATTTTGGAATCCAAATTTTTTTTTTATCAATTACGTATGAGTCATTATTGGTTTAATGGGATTTACTAATGTTTGATTAACTTTTCATTAAACTATCTATAACATTTTTTATGTAATCTGTAGAATCTTTCAAAACGTTGCATTTCGATTTTTAATAAATGTGAACAGCGGTCGACGTTCACTACAGAACAAAGGCAAGGATTTGAACAAAATCAAAACAATAGTTCAAATTATTTGTTTAATGCATAATGGCGCTCAGGAAGTTAAACGTGAGTCTGAATATGTAGAAGCCCTTTTGCTGATAGGTTAGACTTATGTGTTGTATGTAAAAGCAGAGGCGGCCTCAGTAGATGGGAGTATCATATGTCGGGGCCTGTATTTTTTGTACAGCTAGGTGATAATGTAATGTCCCAAAAGAGGGGCCCCATTTTTTGCTAGGGGACTTGGGAGGTAGCCTAACGTGCCACCACTAAAAGCCGTTACTGGTGAAATCAGTTAGTGCACTAGATCTTTTTTTTTTTATTCTTGATGCAGTCGTTGCGCACATTTTGTACTTTTTGTCATGTCAATTTAGTTTAGTGAACACATTAAGTACTTATGACACTATATTATTTTATGTAAAAATATGAATTGGTTTGCATGACAGCAATGTCATTCTAAGGTCTTTGGGAACACATACTTCATGAAATATTTGGAGGCCCCAGGCCAAGACTTTGAGAAGTCTTTAGGGGGCCCATGCAAAGTTTGAGAAATCTTCAGTGGACTCTTGGCAAAAACTTTAAGTAGTATATGGGGGGGGGAGGGCTATAGGCAGAGACTTTGAGCTGTATATGGGGGCCCCAGACATAGACTTTAGGAAGTATATGGGGGCTAAAGGCAGAGACTCTGTGTTGTATATGGGGGCCCCAGACATAGTCTTTAGGAAGTATATGGGGGCTAAAGGCAGAGGCTTTGAGTTGTATATGGGGGCCCCATACAAAGACATTGAGTTGCATATGGGGGCTTCAGGCGGAGACTTTGAGTCTAGTTAGAAATCAGACCCTTTTGGAAGTGGGAGCTGTGGGGGAGGGTGGGGGGGGAACCCTAGGCAGTAGCTCAGATAGTTTGTCTGTTGATTAGGCTCTGCCATGACAGCCATACCAGATCTTAACTCGACTCTACGGGTGTCCGCACGGCATCTTAGCTAGACGGCGGTAAACGCTGTGTAAACCTACATGACTTACAACACAACCGTGTGTATCAACCGACCTATATAGCAAGCTGTTTATATGATTCGTAACAACACAAGGTTGTGTAACCAAGTTGTGTGACATGTCCACGATGTGGCTCAAAGAGTGTCGAGTTTAGTTTCGTACAATCTGTGTCCAACATCTGAGTCTACACCAGGGGTCAGCAACCTCCGGCTCGCGAGCCGCATGCGGCTCTTTCGATGTCAAATTGCGGCCTTCCAGTTCCATAATAATTATATTATTTTATATACCTATTCCTAATCAAATACCATAATAATCAAACAACAATTTTAGTGGCACTTTAAAAAACTGAGACAATAGTAAATTATAACTTTTGGCTCTTCCGTCTCAAAAGGTTGCCGACCCCTGGTCTACACAATGTGGCTCAACAGAGTATCGAGTATAGTTTCGTACAATCTGTGTCCAACATCTGAGTCGATACTTCGTCCGTTAATTTAATAAAACTATACCAGCAGTCTGTTGGTAGGTAATGTAATAATCGTATTAATGACCCCCCCCCCCCACATCCGCATCCCTGCCCCCCCCCCTCTATATGTCTGTAGTACATTTCACTCCGTCGAGTCGACGACGAAAAAAAATATCAGTAGGACATGATTCAAATTACGCACTACATTATCTCATTAAAAGGACTGGCACAATGGAAGTTAGAACGCCCGGGTAAAATGTTTGGGGGGTGTTTGAAGAGAGAGAGAGAGAGGGGGGGGGGAGAGAGAGATTGTTGGGGTCGGGGAGAGGGGAGTGAAGGGTCAAACAGGAAATGTGGACAAGTTAAATGGACACGCAAATGTTCTTTAGTGGGGGGGGGCATATATATATATATATATATATTTCTTTTCTCTAACTTTACCTGGTCTTTTGGTCTCGCTACAAAAACATTCGGGAGTGATTGCCCGCCTGTATTTGGAGTGATCAGACTGTTGGTATTGGAGGGAGGAAATCGATTCCCGGAAGATTGCCAAGAAGCGGAGGGAGGATAAAAAATAAATGCCCGCGCGTGTGTGACTGGGAGAGAAAGATATAACTTGAGTGAGTGTGTGTGAGGGGAAGAGAAAGATATAACTTGTGTGAGTGTGTGGTTGATTGTGTTACAGGGTGTGTGCGGTTGATTGTGTTACAGTGTGTGTGTTTTTTAGTGCGTGGGGGGTCGGGGGAAAAGGAGGGACAAGGGGGGGGGGGCGGGGCTTAGATTACTAGGAGGATCATTAGTGAGGGGAAGATAAAATGAGATTTTCGAAAGAAGAATAAAAAAAAAATGAAATCGGTCAGCGGACTAAACTGACTGAAACGTTCTAAGTCGAAGCCCCAGCTCCGAGGAAAGGAGGAACATAATTTGGGATAAGGGGATATCTTAAGGATAATTAGCCAGTTCTTAGCGCTGAATCTTTTCTGGGAATAGTGGCGACAATCTCATTTCTTTTTTGGAAAAGGTTAAAGTTTCTTTTTTTGTCTGTTGTTTTTGTTTATTTTTTTTAAATTCAAATAAAAAAACAAATTTACATTCAATGTCAAGAAGTACAAAGTAAAGGATGTTCGAACGTCATTACTAAAAAATGAAAAATACAACTACTAATAATAATAAACAACTTAAAAGTAGATAAAAGAGGATTGTTGTCCACAAATTAATGAGAGTACACTACTTCCATCAAATGCCGTACTCAAGGTTTGTATTTAATTCATCGTTCATTAGAAGAGAGCAAAAAACAACAGCAATGGCATATAACAGCTTTGTTACTTTCTATTTAGAAGAAGTGTTGAACACGCTGGAACTTGCAACGCGATTCGATTTGACCAAATACACACACACACACATACACACATCACGGCAGCCCGAAGTAGAGACGATCTGAACTCTTGTCAGAAGCCCCGACCTTTGGGTGGGGGCCCTTCGCTCTGAAAAATTTATTCTTATTTTTGTTCTTAACGAAACTGGGGCCCTTTTAAATGGGGTAGGGGGATTAGGGGGCTCCAGTGGTCAGAGTTTGTCAGTTACCCTGGGGGTTTTCTGGCTTCTATCCTGCATAAACTAACAAAAACGCACAATGACTTAATGTCAGGTTAAAAAAAAAAGGATATTTGCTAATGACGTTTGATCGATGGTTCTCCAAGTGTGGATTGCGACCCACGAGCTAATTAGAAGTGGGTAGCCAAAAAATTCTAATTTCTACTTATCGATGTTATATCAAATGAAGGTTCAATATTCTTTTTTAATTCTTTTTTTATTTTTTTTTATTTGTCAACACGTGGGTCTCAAAAACTGGCCATATTTGTTGGTGTGTAGCGAATCACCAAGGTTTGAGAGCTATTGTTGTTTGTTGATAGCCAGCATTGCTGCAAAATTACTCATTAAAACTTGAACAAATCTTTTCCTAATCGGTTGAGTTTTAGATAGGTGATGTATCATTTATTCATTTATACTCACGAAATAAGGACTGAAACAGGTTATCCTAATTATATTATAGAATAAATATAAAAAAAAAGAAGTTTACGTAGTTTCGAACATAATTTACTTAATTTCCAACTTATTTACGTAAATTTCGAACTAAACAAACATAATCATTTCGCTTTACTACCGGTATTAAAAACAAACGTTTTGATTGGTCAAAAAGAATGGGAACGGCCATCGCAAATGTTGTCAGTAGGAAACATGGGAGTTGTTTGTTTTTTTTAAAGAAAAAAGAGATATAGAAAACATTCAAGTTCAACCTATGTTCACTGCTGAAGGTTGCCTTGCTAGAACAGCCTACACATAGAGGAGGGGGGGGCTCTCTCTCTCTCTCTCTCTCACTCTTTCTCTCTCTCCATGACGCACCATTAAATATAATAATGATAACAATACCCACAACAACAACAAGGACGGTTACCTACCATAACACCCACAGAAATGGCTATACCTCGGCCACAGTAAGTGTTGGGCACAATGTCGCCGTAACCTATGGACAGGAAGGTGATGGCTATCATCCACAGGGAGTTGAGGATGTTGGCGTGCTCAGCTTCATGGTGCCTGGGGGAAACAAAAAAATAAATAAAGCAATGCAATAAAAAACAATGACGCAATTTCGCCCTTTCAATAAACGCAGGTTTTGTTCTCAGAGCTGACAATAATAGGATGGTAATGGTGGTGATAAATGCCTTGATGGTACATATACGATTGAGAACTTCTTGTGATTCAATCGACCCCCAAAGCACGGCCCCACTAACTTCATATCAAATATCAAATTGTATGCTGTAGGATACTTTAGCCTTGGGGGAGGGGGGGGGGCTTCCAAATATCTTTAAGTCCGTAGGCCTTGGGGATCCCAAAAAACAAAAAAAAAGAACCATAAGAACGGCTCTAATGCTAAGATTTGTTGTAATGATGGGGATTCTAAAAACTGAGATTCTACAGATTGAGATTCTAATGATGGGGATTTTAAAGATGGTGATTCTAAAGATGGTGATTCTAATGATGGTGATTCTAATGATGGGGATTCTAAAGATGGGGATTCTAAAGATTGGGAATCTAATGATGGGGATTCTAATGATGGTGATTATAATAATGGGGATTCTAATGATGGGGATTCTAATGATGGGGATTCTAATGATGGGGATTCTAATGATGGGGATTCTAAAGATGGGGATTCTAATGATGGGGATTCTAAAGATTTAGATTCTAATGATGGGGATTCTTTTTTTAAAAAAAAAGCATTGCGATGGGTGTGATGTTGATGAAGATTGTGATAAATATGAATTCGTGTGACGCCACACAGAAACCTTCTTAGTTTTTTTTTTACATTGTTGTTACATCATACAATAGCGATTCATTCTAATACAAGGACACTTCGCTCTCATGTAATGCATGGTTATAAAATATCGAATTTTTTTTTTAACCCCCTCTCCATTTCCCTCCTTTGTTTTTATTTCCTCGGACGCCCCTGAACAAGAAATTTTACTTCTTTTTTTTTTTTATCCCGTTATGTTCCAGTGAGACAGAGAAGAAGGGTTTCCTGGTATGGCGTCAAGTTATATTGACACTGGTTATAAATGGGCGATGGTTGGACGAGAGACTTTTTTTTTTTGAGGACATTGCGTACACACCCCATGTCAGCACATCCCATGTCACACATCTCATGTCAGCACATTCCATGTCAGCACACCCCATGTCAGCACACCCCATGTCAGCACATCCCATGTCAGCACATCCCATGTCAGCACACCCCATGTCAGCACACCCCATGTCAGCACACCTCATGTCAGCACACCCCATGTCAGCACACCCCATGTCAGCACATCTCATGTCAGCACACCCCATGTCAGCACATCCCATGTCAGCACATCCCATGTCAGCACATCCCATGTCAGCACAGCTCATGTCAGCACATCCCATGTCAGCACATCTCATGTCAGTACATCTCATGTCAGCACATCCCATGTCAGCACACCCCATGTCAGCACATCCCATGTCAGCACATCCCATGTCAGCACATCCCATGTCAGCACATCCCATGTCAGCACACCCCATGTCAGCACATCCCATGTCAGCACATCTCATGTCAGCACATCCCATGTCAGCACATCCCATGTCAGCACACCCCCTGTCAGCACATCCCATGTCAGCACATCTCATGTCAGCACATCCCATGTCAGCACATCCCATGTCAGCACATCCCATGTCAGCACATCCCATGTCAGCACATCCCATGTCAGCACAGCTCATGTCAGCACATCCCCTGTCAGCACATCCCATGTCAGCACATCCCATGTCAGCACATCTCATGTCAGTACATCCCATGTCAGTACATCCCATGTCAGCACATCCCATGTCAGCACATCCCATGTCAGCACATCCCATGTCAGCACACCCCATGTCACCACACCCCATGTCAGCACACCCCATGTCAGCACATCTCATGTCAGCACACCCCATGACAGCACATCCCATGACAGCACGTCCCATGTCAGCACATCCCATGTCAGCACATCCCATGTCAGCACACCCCATGTCAGCACATCCCATGTCAGCACATCTCATGTCAGCACATCCCATGTCAGCACATCCCATGTCAGCACACCCCCTGTCAGCACATCCCATGTCAGCACATCTCATGTCAGCACATCCCATGTCAGCACATCCCATGTCAGCACATCCCATGTCAGCACATCCCATGTCAGCACATCCCATGTCAGCACAGCTCATGTCAGCACATCCCCTGTCAGCACATCCCATGTCAGCACATCCCATGTCAGTACATCCCATGTCAGTACATCCCATGTCAGCACATCCCATGTCAGCACATCCCATGTCAGCACATCCCATGTCACCACACCCCATGTCACCACACCCCATGTCAGCACACCCCATGTCAGCACATCTCATGTCAGCACACCCCATGACAGCACATCCCATGACAGCACGTCCCATGTCAGCACATCCCATGTCAGCACATCCCATGTCAGCACATCCATTGTCGACACATCCCATGTCAGCACAGCCCATGTCAGCACATCCCCTGTCAGCACATCCCATGTCAGCACATCTCATGTCAGCACATCTCATGTCAGCACATCCCATGTCAGCACACCCCATGTCAGCACATCCCATGTCAGCACACCCCATGTCAGCACATCCCATGTCAGCACATCCCATGTCAGCACACCCCATGTCAGCACATCTCATGTCAGCACATCCCATGTCAGCACATCCCATGTCAGCACACCCCAATGTCAGCACACCCCATGTCAGCACATCCCATGTCAGCACATCCCATGTCAGCACACCCCATGTCAGCACACCCCATGTCAGCACATCCCATGTCAGCACACCCCATGTCAGCACATCCCATGTCAGCACATCCCATGTCAGCACATCTCATGTCAGCACACCCCATGTCAGCACATCCCATCCATGTCAGCACACCCCATGTCAGCACATCCCATGTCAGCACACTCCATGTCAGCACACCCCATGTCAGCACATCTCATGTCAGCACATCCCATGTCAGCACACCCCATGTCAGCACATCCCATGTCAGCACATCCCATGTCAGCACATCTCATGTCAGCACATCTCATGTCAGCACACCCCATGTCAGCACATCCCATCCATGTCAGCACACCCCATGTCAGCACATCCCATGTCAGCACACTCCATGTCAGCACACCCCATGTCAGCACATCTCATGTCAGCACATCTCATGTCAGGACATCCCATGTCAGTACATCCCGTGTCAGTACATCCCATGTCAGCACATCCCATGTCAGCACATCCCATGTCAGCACATCCCATGTCAGCACACCTCATGTCAGCACACCCCATGTCAGCACACCCCATGTCAGCACATCTCATGTCAGCACAACCCATGACAGCACATCCCATGACAGCACGTCCCATGTCAGCACATCCCATGTCAGCACATCCCATGTCAGCACATCCCATGTCGACACATCCCATGTCAGCACAGCCCATGTCAGCACATCCCCTGTCAGCACATCCCATGTCAGCACATCTCATGTCAGCACATCTCATGTCAGCACATCCCATGTCAGCACACCCCATGTCAGCACATCCCATGTCAGCACACCCCATGTCAGCACATCCCATGTCAGCACATCCCATGTCAGCACACCCCATGTCAGCACATCCCATGTCAGCACATCCCATGTCAGCACATCCCATGTCAGCACACCCCAATGTCAGCACACCCTATGTCAGCACATCCCATGTCAGCACATCCCATGTCAGCACACCCCATGTCAGCACACCCCATGTCAGCACATCCCATGTCAGCACACCCCATGTCAGCACATCCCATGTCAGCACATCCCATGTCAGCACATCTCATGTCAGCACATCTCATGTCAGCACACCCCATGTCAGCACATCCCATCCATGTCAGCACACCCCATGTCAGCACATCCCATGTCAGCACACTACATGTCAGCACACCCCATGTCAGCACATCTCATGTCAGCACATCCCATGTCAGCACACCCCATGTCAGCACATCCCATGTCAGCACACCCCATGTCAGCACATGTCAGCACACCCCATGTCAGCACATCCCATGTCAGCACATCCCATGTCAGCACATACCATCCATGTCAGCACACCCCATGTCAGCACATCCCATGTCAGCACATCCCATGTCAGCACACCCCATGTCAGCACACCCCATGTCAGCACATCCCATGTCAGCACACCCCATGTCAGCACATCCATGTCAGCGCATCCCATGTCAGCACATCTCATGTCAGCACATCTCATGTCAGCACACCCCATGTCAGCACATCCCATCCATGTCAGCACATCCCATGTCAGCACATCCCATGTCAGCACATCTCATGTCAGCACATCTCATGTCAGCACACCCCATGTCAGCACATCCCATCCATGTCAGCACACCCCATGTCAGCACATCCCATGTCAGCACACTACATGTCAGCACACCCCATGTCAGCACATCTCATGTCAGCACATCCCATGTCAGCACACCCCATGTCAGCACATCCCATGTCAGCACACCCCATGTCAGCACATCCCATGTCAGCACACCCCATGTCAGCACATCCCATGTCAGCACATCCCATGTCAGCACATCCCATCCATGTCAGCACACCCCATGTCAGCACATCCCATGTCAGCACATCCCATGTCAGCACACCCCATGTCAGCACACCCCATGTCAGCACATCCCATGTCAGCACACCCCATGTCAGCACATCCATGTCAGCGCATCCCATGTCAGCACATCTCATGTCAGCACATCTCATGTCAGCACACCCCATGTCAGCACATCCCATCCATGTCAGCACACCCCATGTCAGCACATCTCATGTCAGCACACCCCAATGTCAGCACACCCCATGTCAGCACATCCCATCCATGTCAGCACATCCCATGTCAGCACATCTCATGTCAGCACATCCCATGTCGACACATCTCATGTCAGCACATCTCATGTCAGCACACCCCATGTCAGCACATCCCATCCATGTCAGCACACCCCATGTCAGCACATCTCATGTCAGCACACCCCAATGTCAGCACACCCCATGTCAGCACATCCCATCCATGTCAGCACATCTCATGTCAGCACATCCCATGTCAGCACATCCCATGTCGACACATCTCATGTCAGCACATCTCATTTCAACACACCCCATGTCAGCACATCCCATCCAAGTCAGCACATCCCATGTCAGCACATCTCATGTCAGCACATCCATGTCGACACATCTCATGTCAGCACATCTCATGTCAGCACATCTCATGTCAGCACACCATATGTCACACATCTCATGTCAGCACACCCCACACAGGATGTTGCATTGAACTAAAACTAACGTCTGGCACCCTGGTCGGTTAAAAACAAGAATCGACCATTTCAGGTTCCGTATTACGAAAACGGAATTCAATTGATACGAAACTTAACACCCAAATGTTCAAAGTACATACATTTAAAAGTATGACAGGCTATAAAATGGCTGCACAGGATGTTTTATTTTTTTTTGTGAAATATTTCTTTGTCTCTGGAATCGGGTTCAATAAAGGTTTTACTTTCTTATGTTGTCCAGTCCTGGAAAAAGAATATCTAATTGGATAATTTTAAATGAGCGATTTGTTGGTGGTGAAGTTGTGAGCACGGCAGTCGAACGATGTTGTGGGTTCGAAGCCTGTATGGAATCCCTCCCCCCCCCTCCCGCCGGGGGTTCTTCCACGACTAGTGTGACCCAGGCTTAAATAGTGACGTAGACACCAACGACCTAAAAATAATAACTGCACTATTGGGGGATATGAGTTTTTTTTATACGGGGGGGGGGGGCAATAGATACACGGGTCATTAAGAGATAAACATTACGTCACTTGGTTTATTGGTTTACACTTGAAGGGGATACGGGGATGGATGTTTGGGTCATTGCGAGTTTTGCCAGCTGATAATGTAAAATTTACAATGTAAACAAACAAAAAAAAAAATCACACGTTTAAATATTAAGTCACGTCAAGGTAATGGTTAGACTCATACCGAAACTCAACGTAAATTAGAGACCAACCCCCTGCTGCTATAAACACACACAAATACACTTCCATTATTACACACTGCATCCGGCACACTTCACCCATTTTCTCGTTACTTTCACGTCCCCCCCCCCACCCCACCCTCCATCCTCAATAACACAGATTAGTCAATAGCGAGGACTTTACGTTCAGATCAACACAGACTGATATTAATGTTGTTTATTTAATCTATCAGCATTAAAAAAATCATTCAGTATATAAATCTATGTTTTGTCAATCAGTAGTTGAGTAGATCTATCTATTTATCTATCTATCTATCTATCTATCTATCTATCTATCTATCTATCTATCTATCTATCTATCTATCTATCTATCTATCTATCTATCTATCTATCTATCTATGTTGAAATGTGTCCGCTCGGCGTGTTGTTTGCGTGCGGCCATGCGCACAGCTTGCAGGAGGAAACCCAGCGTTGTATCGGGCTGCCCCCAGTAAAGGGAGGTAATCCAATGTTTCGCACTTCTTTCTCTTCGCCAGCACGATAAAACTTTTTACTCTTAAAGGTTTTGTTTAAAATGCTACAACAACATACATACATACAATCACCATTGCTCAGCAGCCACGCTGTTTACGTCTAGCGTCCGTTGTAGCGTTAAGCGAACGCTGTTGTTATTCCACGTAGATGGGCAGATAAAGGTAAGGCAACCGTGGCTGGACGAGGAAACAAAAAAGTTCAACATCAAGCGGCTTAACAAGCAATGCAGGCTGACAGCCGATAGTTACTTCCCCTTTTGTTTTCATGTCCTCAACAAATAGCTTTGCGAGCCGAGGGGGGGAAGGTGATTAGACTGATTTCGAGTGACGTAAACCGTAACGGGATGACGTGCGGCGGTGCGCGTCGTCTGATGACATGTTTTCTAATGGTCTTCGGCGGGCGTCAACATTGGGCGAATCGCTGAGGGTGAAAGGGACAGCGGGACGTCGGACCGAAACATTGATATGGGAGGGCTAGAAGGTTTCTAACGACGCCATTAGTTGTCTTGGAAACGTAATTAAAACAAAATAAATTATGTTTGATAAAATTGCATTCGTTTGGCGATGATACGCGTCTTTGTGACAGAAGGAGCCTTAATCGGAGCACACTGCGCCGGCAGCATCAAGAACATCTTGAGGGGGCCCCCGCGTTTTGGAGTTTATGGGTTACCCTACTGTAAAAAAATAAAACAACTAAACTTTCGTTTCAGGCCGCGCCTCACGACATTTTTATATAGGCCCTGCACACTGCTAAGGCCGCGCCTTATGACATTTGCCTTAGTTCCCCGCACACTGCTAAGCCCGCGCCATATGACATTTGCCTTAGGTCCCCACACACTGCTAAGGCCGCGCCATATGACATTTGCCTAAGTTCCCGCACACTGCAAACGCCGCGCCATATGACATTTGCCTTAGGTCCCCACACACTGCTAAGGCCGCGCCATATGACATTTGCCTTAGGTCCCCACACACTGCTAAGGCCGCGCCATATGGCATTTGCCTTAGTTCCACACACACTGCTAAGGCCGCGCCATATGACATTTGTCTTAGTTCCCGCACACTGCTAAGGCCGCGCCATATGACATTTGCCTTAGTTCCCGCACACTGCTAAGGCCGCGCCATATGACATTTGCCTTAGGTCCCCACACACTGTCAAGGCCGCGCCATGTGACATTTGCCTTAGGTCCCCACACACTGCTAAGGCCGCGCCATATGACATTTGCCTTAGTTCCCGCACACTGCTAAGGCCGCGCCATATGACATTTGCCTTAGGTCCCCACACACTGCTAAGGCCGCACCATATGACATTTGCCTTAGGTCCTCACACACTGCTAAGGCCGCGCCATATGACATTTGCCTTAGGTCCCCACACACTTCTAAGGCCGCGCCATGACATTTGGCTTAGGTCCCCACACACTTCTAAGGCCGCGCCATATGACATTTGCCTTAGGTCCCCGCACACTTCTAAGGCCGCGCCATATGACATTTGCCTTAGGTCCCCACACACTTCTAAGGTCGCGCCATATGACATTTGCCTTAGTTCTCGCACACTGCTAAGGCCGCGCCATATGTCATTTGCCTTAGGTCCCCACACACTTCTAAGGCCGCGCCATATAACATTTGCCTTAGGTCCCCCCACACTGCTAAGGCCGCGCCATATGATATTTGCCTTAGGTCCCCGCACACTGCTAAGGCCGCGCCATATGACATTTGCCTTAGGCCCCCGCACACTGCTAAGGCCGCGCAATATGACATTTGCCTTAGGCCCCGCACACTGCTAAGGCCGCGCCATATGACATTGCCTTAGGTCCCCGCACACTGCTAAGGCCGCGCCATATGACATTGGCCTTAGGTCCCCGCACACTGCTAAGGCCACGCCATATGACATTTTAAGGCCGCGCCATATGACATTTGCCTTAGGCCCCCACACACTGCTAAGGCCGCGCCATATGACATTTGCCTTAGGTCCCCGCACACTGCTAAGGCCGCCAATGGCTTCAGTCTTTAAGTTATACAGCTGCTCAATAACTGTGGGGGAAAATTTGGCCCTAAATAAAACAATTCAATTTTAACAGTTCTAATAAACAGAAACGAAAACACAAATGCGGGAGCTTAAGATTCTATTTAGGCTTTAAACATTTTTTTTTTGCGCTGTTTAAAAAGAAAATAGTAAAAGCAAAACAGGTGTCGAAAGTTGAAACACAGATAAGTTCAGGAATTACCTCAAAAGAATAACGTCATATGACGTCAACATTCTGTAGCTTAATGATATTGAAAGGTTAAAGTTCAATAATTGTAAGAATCCTGGTTCACAGAGTATGTTTGTCACCTTCGCTGTTTATATAATACACAACACGCACACACTCACGCACACTCGCACGCTGACAAACAAAAAGTTAACCCAGATTGTGCACTTTACTCAACCAAACATAGAGAGAGAGATAAAAATATCAGGCAAACTGCGTTGTGGAATTTAAACTGGGAAATCGAAATTTATCACTGCCGAGATTGTGGCGAATTGTGAGTTTCAAACATTGATTGAGACGTTTCATGGGAGATTTTTGTGAGGTGCAACATCATGTGAATAAATTAAGTCTGTTTTCATTCAGAATAATGGCGATCTCCCTTTAATACAGGGCTGTGCATTTGTTACTTCAGTTTATGGCCTGAGCGAAGGAATAAAT